>JBBPBX010014939.1:6123-25836 GCA_038048925.1 Garcialebias charrua
AAGATCTTTTAACAGTTTATTTACCTCACTGACTGAGAACGGAGAAAAAGAGAAAGTGTGATTAACTGAGGATTGGCTTGTAGGAGGGATTTGATTTGTAGAATTTTGATTTTTCGATGAAGTGGCTGAATTTCCATTTGTAACTGTATCAAATAATGAACTAGAAGCAACAAAATGTTTGTTGAAATTAGAGGTGCAGGAAAAAAAAAATCGATTTTTTAAAGAATCTAGATTCTTAGTCCTGGCGATTCAGAATCAATTCTAAAAGCCCCAAAATCAATTTTTTTTTTACATTAAAACCCAAAAGATAAAGAAAATAAAACCATATATCATCGTATACGAAAGAATACATAAAATTAAAGGTGGCAGAAAGAAGAAGAAATCTGACCCGAACCAGTGATCTCCAGGACCCGATAAGGATAAAGCGGGTAAAGATGATGGATAGATGGCTTTTGTTGAAAAGATTTACCAAACAAATCTTTTAAACAAAATCCATCCATACACATTTGAAACATGGATGAATGCAATATGATTTTGAAGTCTATTTTATTTTGAGTTAAATGTTTATGCAATACAGTAGGCTGAAATCTTTGTTTATGTTTGTATTTTGAATTATTTGTGATGGACTGGAGACATGTCCAGGGTGTCCCCTGTCTCTCGCACAGTGACTGCTGGATATAGGCACCAGTGACCTCCAGGACCCTATTAAAGCTGCTGCATTCTATTCATATACCTATCTGCTCACAATTCAGGCTGCTGTATTTATACTGTAATATTTGACATTATTAATGTTTGCTACAAGCATACATTATTGTTTTAAATAAATGTTTTATTTATTTACATTATTGTTTAATATTTTCATGCTTTCAATTGAAAATCAATTCTGAATCGAAAATCAATCCTGGAATGAAAATCGTTTTAGAATCAAAAATCAAATTTTAATTGAATCGGTGCATGAAAAAACGGAATTGAATCGATTCTCCAGACAAAGAGAGATTCGCACCCCTAGTTGAAACAGTTCAGGATCTCGTTCTTATTTGACACAGGAACAGAGTCAACGAGAAGTTGTGATGGGATGTCAGCTGATTGAGGGATGCCGGAGAGAGATTTGATGGTTTTCCAGAATTTTTTAGGGTCGTTTAGATTTTTGGAGGTCTGAGATAAGAAATAATTACGTTTTGCAGCTTTGATGGCAGTTGTGCATTTATTCCTTAGCTGCCGAAAATTCAACCAATCAGTATCTGAGTCTGATTTTCTCGCTGCAGCCCAAAGTTGGTCTCTTCTGTGCAGGAGGTCAGCTACTTCAGTAGTAAACCAGGGGCTGTCACGACCTTTTATCCTGAACTGCCAGAAAGGAGCGTGTTTGTTCACAAAGTAAATGAAACTATTATGAAAATAGTTCCAAGTGGTGTTCAAGTCATTGATTAATAGAATACGATGCCAATCAAAGTGGGATAGTTCCCAAAGGAATGACTGTTCACAAAAACATTTCAAGTCCCTTTTTTTAATTATTCTGGACTTAGAAGGTAGAAGTTTAATTGATCTGAGAGCTACTATCACGGAATGATCACTCAAAATGTTAGCAAATACACCTGTATCAGGAAATTTATGAGGCGGATTTGTTAAAAACAGATCTAATATTGAAGGTTTTTCAGGACAGTTTTTGTTTGGTCTAGTGGGAGAGTCGATAAGTTGGGTTAGATTTCGAGATAGGCAATATTCCTTGAATTTATCACAGAGGGGGGTCGACTTATTCCAGTCAATGTTGAAATCTTCTGCCACAAAAATATCATTGCATTTTAAATTTCCTATGAATTTTGTCAGGGAGGACAGAGCCTCGGGTGTTGCGGAGGGGGGACAATAACAACCCACTACAGATAAGATCTGGCCTCCATTCAAAGTGATGGTCAGAGTCAGAGTCAGAGAGTCTTTATTGTCATTTGCACCGCATGTGGTACATGTGATGAAAACGAGATTATGTACACGGGGTCCCAGTTACATCCAACAACAAATGCAAGAGAAAAACAGTAATAACATCTAGAATTAACTAAGAAAAACATCAACTAGTAATACACTAAGCCTAATATAGTGGAAATAAACAGCAGCACGAACATGAGTTTGTATGAGCAGATGGTCACAGATGAACACAGATGAACACAGCAACAAGAAAACAGATCAGCATCAGCATGATGTGATATTTTGCAGTGTTTATTTTTTATTTTATTTTTATTTATTCATGAGTCTAACAGCCTCAGGGTAGAAGCTGTTCCTCAGTCTAGTGGTTCTACATTTGATGCTCCTTAACCGCTAGGTTGAGGAGGTTGTTCATAGCTAGGGGTGGGCGATATGGCTCAAAAATTATATTGTGATATTTCAAAGCATTATCACGATAACGATAAATTTTGTGATATAACAAAAAAAAAAACAGAAATCTAATTTATTTATTTGACAAATTAACTTAACATGTTGCTTTGCAGTAGGGCTAGGCAATATGAGGAAAATCTTATATCCCAATATTTTTTGGCTATATCACAATACACGATATATATCACGATAGCTCCAAAATCAATGAAAAAATGATTAAAAATTGATTAAAAAATTTAAACACTAAATTTGAACAAACTTAAATATTTTATTTTAACCATCAATTGCACACATAAGCTTTTTACAAATATAATTATTGCCACTGTCTTTTTGTTGTCTACACTCTAGTCTAAATCTTTAATAAAGTCAAAAATTGGACCATAGTAGCAAAAAAGTACTTCAAGCAAAAAGGAAGAATAAATAATTTAAACTTAAAAAGGTGCTCTTGTGCTTTTAACATAAAAAAAATGTTAAATCAAAACATTTAAGGCCTTTAAAATACAAAAACAAAAGTATAAACAGTGGCCATAAAATTTACTAACTTTACTTTACGGCATGTTTTGCATATTACCGCATTTTGTTCGACGTCCTCTTTGTTAAATCCAAACCACTGCCAGATTATTGATCCAGTGCTGTTTCTCTTCGGAACCAGTTCACCTGAGTTGTCTTCAGTTAAAGTCTTCTCACGCTCACCCGAATCTCCCGCTGCCGCCATGTTTTCTCTATGCACGCATGCTCCTCTCTGGGTCCACTGGAGGGGAGGGGGCTAGTGA
This sequence comes from Garcialebias charrua, assembly GCA_038048925.1. Lineage (NCBI taxonomy): Eukaryota > Metazoa > Chordata > Actinopteri > Cyprinodontiformes > Rivulidae > Garcialebias > Garcialebias charrua. Next base: position 9,261 of record JBBPBX010014939.1, read on the forward strand.
TGCGTTCAAGTGTGTCGGAAAAGTGAAACTTACAGGGACGCAGCTTATTGTTTGCATGATAATTTATACTCGATGGTCAAGATAAAGCCATTTTAACCATCGTACACTGAAAAACTCACGATACATCGAGTATATTCGATACATCGCCCACCCCTATTCACAGCTAAAGCCTCAAACTGGTTTGGAATTGTTTTTAGATGCAATAATGGCAGCCAGAGAATGTCTGATGTAAATAGCGACTCCACCCCCCCTTTCTTTTACGGTCACAGTGATAGATCTTGAATCCATTGATTACCAGATCATTGTTCAGAACAGATTTGATGAGCAAGTTTCAGAAATGATGATTACATCTGCCCCAGTAGAACTGATAAGGATTTTCAATTCATCAAGTTTTTTTTAGAAGACTACGAGCATTTACATGTAGGAAACGAAGAGCTGACTTGTTTTTTAAAGTCATTTGGCATACTGTAGTTAGTGGGGGGTCCTCGGTTGGGCTGAATCCCTGAGATCAATAACAACATTATTATCAGACATTTTCTTGAATTCTTTGTCACTGATGTGTAATTACAGGAGTTAACATTGTGACAATTATCCCCATAATTGAACCATGAGAAACATTAATGAGGACGCGATCATTCAGAACCCAAAAACAATGAAAGTTGTAGTGATGGTCAGATCCAGATGTGTTAACAAGATGCAGTGATTCCAGATAGTCTGAGATCTGAAAACAATGACAATATTATGAATGGTTCAGAAAAGTCTCAGACCATAAAGCGTCACAAATTAAATAGGCAAACAAATCCATTGTGGAGGCCCAACTGCAATTTGTGTTGGGCTGAGGAGGGCTCCAGCCCCCATGCGAAGATGGATGGATGCGGCCATGTGAAACAGAGGCGAACAATTTCAATGAGGTGGCCCAACTGCAGTTTGAGATGGGCTGAGAGGAGCTCCAGTCCCCTTGTGAAGATGAATCGATGCGGCCAAATTGTGAATAAAAACTGAATGCAATGATGTGGAGATGGCAAATGTCAATATTTAATTCGTAACAGAACATAGATGACGGATCAAAAGTTTAATCTGAGTAAATGTAACATTTTAAAAGAAAAATATGTTGATTCAAAATTTCACAGTGTCAACAAATCCCCAAAAAGTTGGGACAAGTAGCAATAAGTGGCTGGAAAAAGGAAATTGAGCATATAATGAACAGCTAGAAGACAAAAAACACTAATTAGGTCAATTGACAACATGATTGGTATGAAAAGAGCTTCAGAGTGTCAGTCTCTCTCAGAAGCCAAGATGGTAAGAGGATCACCAATTCCACCATTGTTGTGCAGAAAGATAGTGCAGCAATACCAGAATGGTGTTACCCAGCGTAAAACAGCAATGACTTTTAAAGGGGAACAAAGATGCAAAATTCACTTTTTAATGTTTTTTTTAACTCAACTTTGGTTATGTACTTCTTAAAAAAACAGTCCTAGGGCCAAAAAAATGCACCCAGTGGTTTATTTACTCTAAGTATATTTATTTTTCAGTGATATAAATGTCTCGTTTTCAACCCACCCCAACCTGAGTCCAGCCCCTCACCTAGCAACCCCTGGTGATGCTCCACCCACTTCAGTATAAAAGACGTCACGGTTGTTTTTCCTGAGTTCATCTCAGAGTTCGATGTTTCGTTGTTGTTAAAATGCAGTACCGCTAATAACTAATTATCTATCAGTAAAAACGAAAAAACTTATTTACGGGCTCTTAAATCAACCGGACGACTGCTCACGGACCATATCCGGTCCGCGCCGGATGTGGTCCGTGAAAAAAGCGGTCCCCGCTAGAGAGAGCGTGTATAGCAGTTAGCAGCCAGTGTGTTACTCTGCAGCCTTATTGCTTGTTTTCAAAGAGTCAGACGAAGAGTTTTTAACATGGAGGGTGAACTTATGGATGTTTCTCAGCGGCCTACGCGACGCGTCAGCGCCTCATTTGCCCTGCCCAAAATGGCGTCTGCCTCTGGGTCTGACTCAGGGTCCCCTTTGGAGGGCGGAGTTAATGTCAACAGATTTTTGAAGGGCGTGGCCTTATCATAAACAGCCTGTTCAGAACGGAAGTGAGAAAAGGCACAACTAGAAAGGGGATATTTTATTTAAGAATTATTTTGTGCATTAAATTGAATGGTCTGGATAGCCCACAGACATACCATAAAAATTTATAGGACCAATATTTGGTCTCCTTTAAGTTATCTTCATCGACCGTGTATAACATCATCAAAAGATTCAGAGAATCTGGACCAATCGCTGTGCGTAAGGGTCAAGGCCTTAAAACTCTACTGGATGCTCGTGATCTACGGGCCCTTAAACGTCACTGCACCTCAAACAGGAATGCCACTGTCAAGGAAATAACAGAATGGGCTCAGGAATACTTCCAGAAAGCATTGTCAGTGAACACAATCCACCGTGCCATCCGCCGTTGCAGCTGAAACTCTACAGTGCAAAGAGGAAGCCATTTCTAAGCAAGCTCCACAAGCTCAGACATTTGCACTGGGCCAGGGGTAATTTAAAATGGAGTGTGGCAAAATGGAAGACTGTTCTGTGTCAGATGAGTACGATTTGAAGTTCTTTATGGAACACTGGGATGCCATGTCATCCAGACCAGAGAGGACAAGGATAGCCCAAGTTGTTATCAACGCTCCGTTCAGAAGCAAGAAAGTTCATGCTCAATAATCCAGGTACCAAATCCAATAATTCTCAGTCGGGTCATCTGGACAGTTTCTTTTTTATAGAAACATTTCACCCTCCATCTGGAGGGCATCATCAGTCAGAGGAGTTCCAGCAAACTGTTTCCCTCACCAAGCAGTAAACACCTTAAGTGGACCAACCAGTTTGCTGTCGAACCACTTTGGCTGTGGCTGCCTGCCTGGGAGGAGTCGACGAGGGACAGGACGGGCCCCAGACATCATCTTGGCTCCAGCAAACTGGATGGTCCACTTAAGGTGTTTACTGCTTGGTGGGGGAAACAGTTTGCTGGAACTCCTCTGACTGATGATGCCCTCCAGATGGAGGGTGAAATGTTTCTATAAAAAAGAAACTGTCCAGATGACCCGACTGAGAATTATTGGATGTACTTCAGATAAGTCAAGAGAAAGAGAAAGCTCAGTATAGGCATTTTGGATGGACTATTGAAAAATTATTAAATACAGGTAGTCCTCGACTTACGACGTAGATCCGTTCCTACGCGGCATCGTAAACCGATTTCTGACGCAAGTCAAAATATACGTACATACTGCACCATATACATATACAGCACTGTATTACCAAGCACATAGCCTATCCTAACACAGTACCCTACATAATTATCAAAAAACACATACATTTGGGAGCCATAATGTAGGGAAAAAAGAGTTAGGGCCTACTGGGATGCTGGTGAAGCTGTATTCCTCCGTCCATCGGCCGTATTATCTACAATATTATGTTTACGGCGTAAAACCGCGTACAGTACAATATTCCTCCGCTGCTATTACCAAGCACTTAGCCTATCCTAACACAGTACACTACATAATTATCAAAAAACACATACATTTGGGAGCCATAATGAAAAGAAAAAAGAGTTATGGCCTACTGGGATGCTGGTGAAGCTGTATTCCTCCATTCATCGGCCGTATTCTCCATTGGTTTACGATGTAAAACCACATTCACAGTACAGTTTTGTTTTTTGAATGTCCAGAGGACCAGACTTAGCTTTTTTAGAGAGCACAGTGCAGTATTCCTCCGGCGCTACGTTTACGGCGTAAAACAGGAAACCAGAAACTGCGTAACTTAGCTTTTCAAAATATTTTTTGTTTATTTATTTATTTATTTATTTTTTAATGGGAGATGTGCCGTAACCACGAAACGTCGTAACTCAAGACCATCGTAACCCGAGGACTACCTGTACAATTAAATTGGACCAAATGAATGTAAGCCCTACAGTGACATTTTCAGTTCTGCCTCCTTGAGTTCTGGGGGAAACAATTATTGATACTTATCGGTTAAAAGTAAAACAAAGGAAAACTCTCAGTAAGCTGGATGTTGAAACTCATTTACAATCTAAATACTCTGAATATCAAACAATTTATACTGACGCTTCAAAACTTGGACATAGGGTAGGAGTTGCTTTTATTGAACCTGAAATAGGCTACATGTCTAATCAAAGGATCAGTGATAAATTATCTGTATTTACTGGTGAATTAATAGCTATCTTATTAGCATTAAGGTGGATTGAAATAATTAAGTCTCTATCTATATTAATTGCTACAGACTCCAGTAGTGCAATCTGCAGTATAAAGCTTGCTCATTCTCAATCAAGGCATGATGTCGTTTTAGAAATTTTACAAACGCTGTATAGAATCAAAGGTTCAGGAGTTTTAGTACGATTAATTTGGGTCCCCGCTCATATAGGGGTTTTAGATAATGAACTTGCAGATAAGTTTGCTAAAGAAGCTGCTAAAAAGATAGAAATTTCCTTATCAGTCTCATACAGGAACTCATAAATAAAATAAATTGTAAAGGAGGAAATGACTAAGAAATTGCAGGAGGAATGGAACAAGGAGCAGAAAGGGAGACAATTTTATTCTATTGAAAAAAAATTGTGAGTAGGATGAGGGCAACTTCAAAGAGGAGGAGGGAAGAGGATATTTTATGAAGACTTCGATTTGGTCATACATATTTAAATTCAAATCTAAAAAGAATAGGAAAACATCCTACAGGAGTTTGTGAATGTGGCTAATCACAAGAGACAGTAGAACATGTACGATTGTATAAAACATCACAAGGAAAGGGTTATTCTTCAAAATCGATTTCATGAGCAAAAAGTACAATTTAATTTAGTTGAGTTACTTCGTTTACATTCAAATCACATTTTAAGTAGGGCATTTTTTCATTTTATTGTGAAATCTGAACTTTTCAGGAGAATATAGGTTAGGTTCCCTTATCAGTCAGTCACTCGGTGCAACATAAATGCTATGGGAAATTGCGCTCCGCGCGATTACCTGAAGGAATACAATCACGCCTTTACGGCAGGGGCGTCAGCGTCACGCCAGAGACCCCGCCCTCTGGGTATTTAAGGTGCTGACGCCCATCCTACTTCCTCTTATTGCCCTTCACCTCGCTTAAACCTGAACTCTCTTCGCGGGACTTCTCTGTGCCTCATCGCTCGACCAGAGGTGAGCTTGCTCCCTACACAGGGTGTACAGAGAGATCTTCCTGCGTACTGCCGGGCTAGCGAAAGCTAGTCCGGCACATTTTTCCTTAATCCCGAAATATTTTCTTCTCCTCTTTCCGCAGACTGCTTCGCTCGACGGCGCTAAACTGCGTCACATTGCTACCTCTGCTAATTTCGTAGCAGGCTAGCCAACGAAAGCGACGCAACGGAGGAGACGTCTCAAATAAAAAGAAAAAGGATTTTGGAAGGACTCGCTCGTCTTATCTCGGACATGCCTCCGGAGAAAGGAAAGCGAAAAACAAGACTTCCGAAAAAGACTAGGAGGATGGCGAGCCCGACCTCGCGCGCCTGCAGATGCGGTTTTTCCCTCTCGGCGACGGACACCCATGAGGCTTGTCCTGTCTGCCTGGGAATGTTGCACGCGAACATGGCGCTGGATGCGCCCGACTCATGCCCACACAGCAGCCAGATGCTGGAGGCGGTGAGGTGGCACCGGGCGGACTTCGTCGCCAAAGCCATGGGCGTTGCTGCGGCGCCAACAGACCCGGACACGACTGAGCCTCTCACTCCCACGCCGGAGCTCGAGAGCATGGCTCTAGAGGACAACACCCAGGGCGAATGGGGTGACAGCCCAGACGCGCTGGCTCCCATCGGGGACTTAACAGTCGACTTTGACACTCGAGGCTTGATGAACGAGGATGAGATCTCGATTTCAGCCTCAGGTGAATTTTCTGCGGATGACGCCAAAGTTGAGTACGACGAACAGGGGGGAGACCTCTCTCGCACCCCGGCGCCTATGCTCCAGGAGATTGACTTTTCGATCCCTGCTCTGTTCGACTTGTGTCGCAGAGCAACGGACGCGCTACAGATCCCATGGCCAGAGCCTCCACCTCGTCAACAAGTCACGAGGTTGGCAGGAAATTACTTTTACTCAAAGCAGCAGTCCGCAACGAGGTAAAGAATGCCCATCTTTCCGGATTTCCTCACGGAGCTGACTCGCACCTGGACTCAGTCCAGGGCTCCCATGTTGCTGCCGCTCTCGCAGTTCCTCGATGTGGATGGGATGGATGCAGCGTGTATAGCCAACATGCCACAAATGGAGGACACGCTGGCGTCTCACCTGGCTCCCAGGTCATCTGGGACGAAACCAACTCTGCCCAGCAAAGCCTGTCGAACCTCGGCTTCTCTGCTCGAGAAATGCTACAGGGCTCAGGGCCTCGCGGCGCGCGCAATGAACGCGTTTGCCATGATACAGGCGTACCTGGCTGAAAAACTGCAGGAGCTCCAGGTAACGACGGACAGACAGGCTGCCACCGACGTGCTGGAAGAAGCCCGCAGCTATTGCACAGGGCAGAGGCATGGCTGAGGTGGTCATCGCACAACGCCATCTGTGGATGACCCTAACTGACCTCCCGGAGGGACAGAAAATTCCTTTTCTGCACCACTCGATAGAGCTGACAGGATTATTCAGAAAAGCTCTGGATCGAATTTAGACCAGACTGGACCAGAGGCGCAAACAGGCTGAGGCTCTCCGGGTAGGCATCCCTAGAAGAGCTTTTGCGCCCCCAGGGAGTCAGCTGGGAGCAGAGCCCCGCAGCCTCGACACCACTCAACCACACGTGTCCCACCGCAAAAGCGGCTGGCATATGAGGCCGAGCACCGGCGGAGACCACCGCCGGACCTACCTCGGGCCGAACACGCCTGGAGTAAGAACTAGGGGTACACCGATTTCAATTTTCTGGCCGATCACCGATTACCGATTTTTAGAAAGTCTGACCTACCGATTCCGATTTTGGCCGATACCGATTTTCAGGTGTTAAAAGGTCAAAATGCACCCTAAATTTTCAGGATTTTCCAACCTTTGCTGAGGCAGATAAAATCGGTAGATAAAATCGGCTTCTCATTTAAAGATCGGCCGATCACCGATCTCCCCAAATTAAGGAAATCGGAGCCGATCGATCGGCCGGCCGATTTATTGGTGCATCCCTAGTAAGAACAGATTTGTTCCCCGCCAGGCGGTCCGACACAGGGCCTCCTCGGTGAACCGAGACGCCAGACAGAAACGGGCCTGACAAACCAGGCACTCTTCTTGACTTTATAGGATCACCCGCCCATGCGGTACGGGAAATGACCTTTTTACGTCCAGACTTTGTTTGTAACATGGTACAAAAAGCTGGTGACTTTGTTTTACGCACAAATCATGTTTTTCCTGCTGTGATTGACATAAAGTCAAATATGTCGTTACACTTAAGCATGAATAAAGCTAAAAAAACAGCCCCTCTCTGTTTTCTTGACTTAAAAAAAACGACAAACAAAACAACTGAACACAGTAACATCAGCAGCACGGTCCCCTCTGCTCTTCCAGCCGACATAAAGGGCGGAGGTCATCGTTCCCCCCTCCCTCACGGCTCACGGGGTGTTAGCCTAAACAATAAGCCCCAGCTGGGTGCCTCAGGTCTGTCTGCAACAGACAGTGCCAGAGGCGCCTGCAAACAAGTCCACCAGTCCTCACAGAGACAGGTGAAGGGGTCACGTGCTACAGTCCCCGACCCGTTGTAAACCACGGGGCCGGCAATACACAAATCAAACAAACCTGTGACATGTCCGCGCTCCAGGGGAGCACGCCGACAGAACCTGGCAACCCACCTTCCTGGCCACCAGCTCCTATTCAATGGATTCCAGTAAGTGACGGAGGGGTCACAAAATAAGCCCACAGGCCAAAACCAGTGTCACACGTTCACAAAGGAAGTGGTGATGACACTACAGTATGTGTAAACACTCAATGCAGAGCAGAAATGGCACCAGGGCTAAATCAGATTCCTCTTCCCTTTAATCGAAGGGGACTAGACTTTTTGTCACCAGCCAAACAAAAAACTGCTCAACACGGAGGACTATTTTGGACACCTTCACATCCGCCTGCTGAAACTGTCCCCTTATCATCAGTGGACGACATGCCCTGCTCAAGCAATGATCCTGCAGCGTGTGACCACACTCGCTGTACTGAATCAGTTCTACTCTTAAACGACCCCCCACCCCCATCAGGTGAAACACAGCCCCCTGGAGGTTCATCAGGCCCCAGGGCATTGATGAGGCCGGAGGCCAGTGAACCAGGCCCAACCATGAAGCGGGCTGGAGTCAGGAGGTCTGCTCGTATCCAGAACTTGCATCCACTCCAAACCATGACTCCCCACAAAAGACGAAAGACAGGCATTCTGTTCCGCTTTTTCCCATTAATGACAGCAGTTTGCTTTTGCCTGCCAACACTCTCGGTCAGAGAGGTATGGAGGTACATCTGCAGGAGGGCCCTCTCCCTAACTTGGTTGGCCCTCAAGGGGTCACAGAAATCAGGACCCTCAAGGAGGAGCTGGTTCCGCCACCTGCTCCTCTCCAGCGACCCGTCACGTTGCCAGAAGGAACAGCCTCGCCGCTTATGCTGAGAACTGTGGCAAATCTCAGCTTGGTGGCTGAGAGGAACAAACTGGTGGCCTCAGGCCTGCCCGAGAACGTGGTAAATACCATTCAAAACGCCCGAGCTATGTCAACACAATCTCTCTACGCCCGGAAATGGCGTATTTTTTAAGCTTGGTGCATGGAAAGAAATATTATTTCTTATTGATGTGACTTGGTCCACCTCCTCACCTTTCTTCAAGACCTGTTGGAGAAAGATCGTTCTTTCTCAACCATCAAGGTGTTTTTATCAGCTATTTCAGCTTTTCACGAGGGCTGGGGGAGCAGGACGCCTGACGCGCACCCGCTCATAATAAGATTTATGAAGAGAGTGCTAAGGAAGAGACCCCCCAGAAGGATCTTGACCCCTGGATGGGATCTTAGTCTGGTCTTGGGGGCTCTCTGTGATCCCCCATTCGAACCACTGAGCGACATTAAGATAGATCTATTATCTTATAAGACCGCTCTGCTATTGGCCCTGTGTTCGGCGAAACGTGTGGGTGACCTCCATGCTCTGTCCGTGCACCCAATGTGTACCAGGTTTGCCCCTGACGGGTCAAAGGTCACCCTAAGGCCTAATCCTGCGTATATCCCTAAGGTCTTGACTCTGAACCCCAGAAGTCTGGACTTTGATCTCTCTTCTTTTCCTCCTGCTCCTGTCCTCACTCAGGAACAGAAAAGGCTGAAGGCACTCTGCCCCGTGAGGGCTTTAAGCGCTTACATGCAGAGAACAGCTGAATGGAGGAAAACAAACCAACTGTTTGTGTGCTTTGCAGCCCCAGCTACTGGTAGGGCCCTATCAAAGCAGCGCCTCTCACACTGGGTGACTGAGGCCATAAAAAGGGCGTACAGTAGCAAAGGTCAACAGGTGCCCTCTGGAGTGCGTGCCCACTCCACTCGGGGCTTGGCCACCTCATTGTTCAAGGGTGTACCCGTTGCAGACATCTGTGCGGCTGCGAACTGGAGCTCTACAAATACGTTTGCAAAGCATTACAGTTTGGACCTTACTGCGTGTGATGTCACTCAAGCTGTCCTTTAACACACAGTAGAAAGCAGCCTTGAGATACCTATTGAATAAAGGTGGACGTTCACACTGGGATGCATTTTACTGAGCATTTCAAGGGCGTGAATGAATTACGTTCCCATAGCATTTATGTTGCACCGAAGTGACTGACTAATAAGGGAACTGAAAGTTATGCACCATAACTCATGTTCCCTGAAGGGAGGGATCGAGGTGCAACATACTTGGCCCTTTTCAATGCTGAAAGCTCGGTGAAGTGCATTTTGAGGAAGTAGGCTTGGCGTCAGCGTTTTAAATATCCAGAGGGCGGGGTCTCTGGCGTGACACTGACGCCCCTGCCGTAAAGGCGTGATTGTATTCCTTCAGGTAATTGCGCGGAGTGCAATTTTCCATAGCAATTATGTTGCACCTCGTTCCCTTCCTTCAGGGAACATGAGTTATGGTGCATAACTTTCAGTTTCCTCAGTCTGCTGCTTTCTTCTGGGCAAAATTTTAGCCAAGTTACGCTAACAACAACTTAACAACAAGTTAAAGCTGGATTTTGGATAAGAGTCGACAGATTGACACCAAGTGGGACCCGCTTCATCTAACAAGCCCCCCACCAGTCGCTGAGTGGACCAGAACCGAGTTGACGATGTCGGACTTTAGTCCGTGTAAATCAGCTGATTTACAGCAGGCAAATCAACGTTCCTAATAATGTTTCCTTGTGTTTACTTCGATCACACAACAACCAACTGAGTTTTTATTATTATTTTTTTCCTGCGAGGTCGAGAAGCTGTCGTTCCACCAAACGTACCGGTTTGGTTGTGGGACCAGTATCCAAGATGAAAACACAGCAGAGTCCAGTTCATTAACATAGTTACAGTTCAGTTAATGTGTTTTTAATAGTACGTGTTCAATTTAATTATCAGTGTTTGTGACATACAGTTTGTGGTGTTGAATAAATAAATACAAAATAAACCTGGTGTCTTCATTTTCAACTTTAATAACACGCAACATGTTACACATTGTTTAAATGACGTAACGAGTCCAGATAGCTTCATTTAGCTCAGATAACTTTATATATATCCCACGCTAAGATAAATATTTTTTATTATTGTTAAACTGTTATTATTTAGCACATTTAGTACAAAGTATGTTATAGTGCAGCATGTCATGTGAAATATCAGCCTGCCTCGTTAAATAAACAGTGATATTAGAACTGGATCAGACTGTGTCTCCTCTAACACAGATGCAGATAGATTCAGGTGTAAATTAATTAAATATGAGACTCAAAATATATTCCATCAGTCGTAGTGTGTCCCCCGCCATTGTTGATGTCGTCTGTCCGCGCATGTGTGCTTCGTGCATGTGGATCAAACAAAAGCTCAGCGGGGGATGTGTACGTTATCAACGGGGGGTCAGCAAAAAACCTCCACTCTGGAGGGTGGCTTCAGAAACCTTCGGATTCAAAAAGGGGGGCCAGTGGTGTCGTGTAAACGATCAGCAGAACCGCAGAGAGAAAGGTGCGGTTTCACTCAAAATATGCGCCGTGTAAACAGCCCCTAAGTTAACAGAGTCTATCCAGCTTCGTTTGGCTGTGAAAACTAGACTCTAAATGATTCTCTACGGAGTTGCCTTTTGCTTATGTCATAGGTAATTGGTGCGCTCACGATCTGAGAGCCTTATTGGCTACAGAGATGCAGATGAACGGTTTAAATATTAATTCAAATTATGTCCGTACTCATTACCAACTTCTAATTTTAAAAGTAGTGAAGAAGTTTACATGGTCTAAATTGTATTTAAGTATGAGTAAAAATACACACTTGAAAGAAATACTCATAAACTCCTGTTTTAATTATAGTTTGTATGAATGTGCTTGCTGTCTCACCACCACTACCTGCTGTAGATGAATTGCCCCTTGGGGACCTAATAAAGTTGAACTTGAACTTGAAATTAAAAGTACACGTACCAAAAAAATCTACTTAATTACAGTAACGGTGAGAATTTGTAATTTATTACTTCCTCCCCTGGTGGTTAGCACTGTTGCCTCACAGCAAGAAGGCCCTGGTTCAATCCTCGGTTGGACCTGGGGTCTTTCTATGTGATTTCCAAACGCCAGTTTATCCTCGAAGTTGATACCTCAGACACAGGGATGGGGGCAGTACTTTCCCAGAGGACCTCCAATGACAATAAGGTACATGAACTTTTTTTTTTTTTAAGTCGGTCTCAAGCAGAAAGAAATTATGATGTGGGCAACCGCAAACTCCTGGAGGTCAAACTCGCCCTTGAGGAATGGCAGCACTGGTTGGAAGGCACTGAAACCCCCTTCTTAATCTGGACTGATCATAAAAACTTGACATACCTCAGGGATGCTAAACGCTTGACCCCACAGCAGGCACGCTGGTCCCCATTCTTCAGTCGTTTCAATTACATTTTGACTTTCAGACCCAGCTCAAAGAAGGTCAAGCCCGATGCACTGTCCCGCCAGTTCGCCCCCTCCAGACATCCCCAAGCCTGAAGAAACCATTGTCTCCCCCATGTGTATTGTTGGGGCTCTAACCTGGCCCATAGAGAGTGAGATCAGAGAGTCTCATAAAACTGAACCTGACCCTGGCAACAAACCTCCTGGAACTCTGTTTGTCCCGTTCTGCATGAGGTCTAAGGTATTACACTGGCTTCACACCAACAGATTGTCTTGTCACCCAGGTACCGTTCGCATGCTCTCTCTGGCCAAGGCACATTTCTGGTGGCCCTCAATGACACCTTTGTCACAGCCTGCCCTACCTGTGTCAGGAACAAGACGGGTACTCAAACCCCAGCGGGACTTGCTTCAGCCCCTGCCTACTCCTAGCCATCCCTGGTCACACATAGCCATTGATTTCGTCACAGGCCTGCCTCCTTCGGATGGTAACACCACCATAATCACTATTATTGACTGTTTTTCCGAGGTTGCTCATTTTTTCCACTGCCCAAGCTTCCCTCGGCCCTCAAGACTGCTCAGCTCATGGTCCAGCACATCTTCAGGATTCATGGCATCCCCTCAGACATAGTGTCCGACCGCAGCCCCCAGTTCATCTCGCAGGCATGGCACTGTTTTTGTAACTCCCTAGGAGCCTCCACTAGTCTCACCTTGGGATACCACCCCCAATCCAATGGCCAGGCTGAATGCTGCAATCAGGAGCTTGAGACCATCCTCTTCTGCTTTGTGGAGAAAGACCCATCAGCCTGGGCCCAGCACTTGGTCTCGGTGGAGTACGCCCATAATGCCTATAGATCCTCGGCCACAGGTATGTCCCCGTTTGAAGCCTTATTAGGGTATATGCCCCATCTGTTCCCCAGCCTGGAGACGGACTGCATGGTCCCATCTGTCCAGAACCATTTCAAACGCTGTCATCGCATCTGGTGTCAAGTCAAAGCAGCCCTCTTTTGTACTGTGGCTCAGAACAAGAGGCTCGCTGACCGTCACTGCTCTATGTCACCCACTTATCAGGCGGGACAAAGAGTGTGGCTGTCCACTCAGGACATCAACCTTAAGGACACCTCCGGAAAGATGACACCCCGCTTCATCTGCCCCTTCCCCATCTCCAAGATCATAAACCCTTCCGCGGTAATAATAATAATAATAATTATAAGAATTAATTCAATTTATAACGCACTTTTCATTACTGAAAATCTCAAAGTGCTACACATATATTGAATGCTACACACATTCATAAACCGGTGGCGGCAGACTACCATGCAAGGTGCTTTCCAGTCCTACCGGGAGCAACTCAGGGTTAAGTGTCTTGCCCAAGGACACAACGACACATGGTGCGGGTCCCGGGAGTCGAACCGCCAACTTTCCGATCGGGAGACGACTGCCATTACCACTACACCACGGCCGCGGTAAGACTCCAGCTTCCTAGATCCATGAGAATTCATCCCACATTCTACGTTTCCCAGATTAAATCTGTTTCCAAGAGCCCCTCGTGTCCCCCCTCCGACCTCCCTCCACCACCCTACCTGATCGGCAATCACCCTGCATTCACGGTGAGGACCACTTTAGACGTGCGACATGGAGGAAGAGGTTTCCAGTACCTTGTGGACTGGGAGGGGTACAGCCTAGAGGAGAGGTCTTGGATCCCCAGATCTTTTATTTTGGACCCTAGACTCATCACCTCAGGAACCACTCTGAGAAACGCCTCAGGTCGTCTGGGGACGATTCTTGAGGAGGAGGTACTGTAAGAGTACCATTGCCTGCAACTCCTTGTCCAAGATGGCCACGGATTGACAAAACCTGATGCAACCTGATGAGGATCATCTCCCAAATATGGCTGCAGTCCAGTGTTACTCTTTGCTGGAGCATTGACTATCATATGGTATTTGTGCTTCTGGCCTTATATGAAATAAGTTACTTACCAGTTTCTTCTTGTCTCCAGTGTTCCTACCTCCTCGGTCCTGATTCCCCTGGTCCTGCCTTGGTTCTCCTCATGCCTTGCCTTAATCCTGGTTTTTCTCTAGCCCTTCCCTGGTTCTCCTCGTGCCTCGTCCTGGTTCTCCTCGAGCCTTGTCCAGATTTTCCTTGAGCCTTGTCCTGGTTCTCCTTTTGCCTCGCCTTGATTCTCCTTGTGCCTTGCCCACCAGTTGCCAGCCTTTCATGTTCTGCTGGACCTGTGGCCTTGTCCTTCTCTGGAGCTCTCTCAAGGATTTGGAGTAGGACCCAACAACATCCTCAATTTTCTAAGAGAGGAAAACATCATCACTTTAATATTGCCTGTTCTCCTGCTAACCTCCTCTGACCATCATCCTCCTCTTCAAGGAGCTGCAAAGAAGCAACTGTTTAATCCCACTGTAAATAACAAACACTGCTACTTTTGTACTCACCTGTGTCTGCCTCATTCCAGGTCTCGTATTACTCTGGGTTCCTCAAATCATAACACTTATGTGTTAATGAGGAGATGCGGAGGGAGACAGAACTTGATGCCTTATAGGGCAATCCACCAACAGGGGAACAACAAGGAAATGCAGAATACAGATGCTAATAAGGAAACAATTACAAACACCTGAGGGAGGATGATGAAGGACAGGAGCTGGCTACACAAGGAAAAACACTGAGGAAAGCAGAACGACACAAGAAAAACACAAACAACACACATAATCCTCTCACAAAATGCACATTTGGAGCTGTAGAATTACAAAAACCAAGTTAACACATCTGTCGCTCAAATATTCAAAATTTAGGTGACAGGGCTACAAGCCTCAGTGACTAAAGGGAGGAAACTGAGAACTTGTGCAAACATTTTTGAAACATTTTGGAGACTTCTTTGCCAACGCCATTTGAAAATAGTTTCCAGCAGTTGCAGATAAGTAAGATCATACCTTGATGGATAGTCTGAGCATGGCAAAAACAAAACATGTTCATGTCCATCTTTATAGCCGCATAATTTAATTTAAATTACTTCATCCGGTGAAAAATAGAAGATTTCTAAAATAGCATTCACATGATGCATTATAAAACTTTTAAGCCTGGAGTTGTTTTGAGATGGCAACAATCCCTTTTGGTCTTTGTACATGTTAGTGTTACGTTATTCAAAAGTTGAAGGAGGCTCTGAAACAAATGTGCACGTTATTGCAGGTTTATTGTACATATCCTGTTAAGCACCTTGGTCAATGCAAAGCATTGTAGGAAGGTGCTATACAAATAAAGTTTATTATTATTATTATTATTATTATTATTATAAGAGGAAATTTGCAGCTCACAACAGGTGAACCACGAGTCCCACACGATCTTCAAAGGCTGGACCACGCATAAAAACCCCTGGGTGTCGTCATCGCCTCGTGGGACCGCCCTGGAACCGCCTTGGGACTGCCCTACTCTTACCACGTGGCCAGCCTTTCTGCAAATCAGCTATCAGCTCGATGTAAACAGCAAGTGCCGTGTCTGTTGTATGGTGCAGACGTGTAACTGAAAACTCTTCCCTATTGAAAACAAAGCCCGGAAGAAAAAGGTTCCGCCTTGGGTCTCGTTTCACAATATATGGCAAAACACAGGTGCACACTAATTTTAGAGCATAACAGATATAATACTGACAGAAATATATTTCAATTCCCCTTTTGACATGACAAATATCATGTCATCAAAATCCTATATGTACTATGTGTAAATGCAATTACAACTGTATACACATTGGAAATCTCTAACATGCCCACCCCGCAGTAATTCTACATCTAAGGTTACCCACCCAGAGTATAAAACCCCTTATATAAAAATAAGCATCAATACAAAATGGTAATAAAAACTATGTAATAAAATATACTGTGACTATCAGAGCTTATATGCTGGAAATGTAATAAAGAACAAATAAAAACTAATAATAAAAACTAAAAAATAATTAAAAACAAGCGGATTGTCCCTTCTATAAACGACACGCCTCTAGTGTGTGGAATCTATATTTCTGGTATGTGTTAACCTTAGCAAAGAATATGAACTAGGGGGTAGCCAGGTCAGGCCACTTCATTTTCATCTTCAACATCATCATAGACACCTGTAAGGAGCAGGACCTACACTACCGGTAATCTCTTGACTAGTCTAATATCTGAGAAAAGCTCATCAACAGCTCTTTGCTGGTGAAGATTCTCAGTCATCCAGGACATGATAAATCGGAAAAGGCGTTCAATTCAGGATCAACTGGACTTTATTTGTAACAGAAAACGTTTCGACTTCTGTCCAGAAGTCTTTTTCAATTCTGAATGGAAGCTGTGAGAACGAGAAGTTTTATACAGGCTTACAAGTCAATAACACATATATGTAAATTGACAGAGCTCTTATTCAGAGATGTCTGTGATAAGGGCTAAGACCACATTCAGAAAACTAACACTTAATCTATGAATAATCTGATCAGAACAGAAAACACAAAAATCCTTCCATAACCTGTCAAACTCAATTATCTTATTCACATCCAT
>JBBPBX010014939.1:25879-50183 GCA_038048925.1 Garcialebias charrua
TATATATATATATATATATATTATTCTCTGTACCAGAATGTTCTACCACAAACACACTTCCAATCAGTAGAATCCATTGCTAGGCTGCTCTGATACTCCTTAACAAAGGTGCAACTAAGCTACCACGGCGACACGACTCCAGAGCACTACAACAAATGGTAAATGGTAATGGAGCTTTATATAGCGCCTTCCAGCCCCCTCTGAGGAGCCCCAAAGCGCTTTACAATACGAGCCATCTACCCATTCATACACCGTTAGTAGCCTGCCTTGTAGGGCGCTATCCAGACCTACCGGGAGCAACTCGGAGTTAAGTGTCTTGCCCAGGGACACAACGACACATGGTGGGCGGATGTGGGACTCGAACCTCCGACCTTCCGATTGGGGGTCGACTTCCATTACCACTGTGCCACGGCCGCCCACTAAACAAAACGAACGATGTCTCCTAGCCAATGCTGGAGCTCATATACAAAGCGGTGGGGCAAGCAAACTATCAGGCGCTCATGAAATTTTCCCTGTGTGGGACTATGTGCTTTAAACTTACATGTACAACCGTTGCAAATAAATGCACAAAAAAATAACAACACAGTAGTTTACTTTTACTTTTAGCTGCTAAAACAATGAACCTCAGCTAGCCTGCGGCAATATTGGCCCACCCGGAGATAAACACCACTCAGTCAAGGTGAAATTTTGCGTAACCAATGGCAGACATTTTGTGATAAAAGGAGTTCTGCTCACCTGAAAGAAGGCGCCTTTGTTGACTGCGTGCGTGTTCACCGGCCGGTGGGGGAAGCTCAACAGCTTCCTCTGATCTCAGTCCAATCCTCCAACTCAAGCGTCGGTGGTCACCAATTCGTTACGTTATTCAAAAGTTGAAGGAGGCTCTGAAACAAATGTGCACGTTATTGCAGGTTTATTGTACATATAAGAGGAAATTTGCAGCTCACAACAGACTTCTCGGTGAACCACGAGTCCCACACGATCTTCAACGGCTGGACCATGCATAAAAACCCCTGGGTGTCGTCATCGCCTCGTGGGACCGCCCTGGAACCACCTTGGGACTACCCTACTCTTACCACGTGGCCAGCTTTTCTGCAAATCAGCTATCAGCTCGATGTAAACAGCAAGTGTCGTGTCTGTTGTATGGTGTAGACGTGTAACTGAAAACTCTTCCCTATTGAAAACAAAGCCCGGAAGAAAAAGGTTCCGCCTTGGGTCTCATTTCACAATATATGGCAAAACACAGGTGCACACTAATTTTAGAGCATAACAGATATAATACTAGCCTGGTTAAAACCAGACCCTTGTCCTTCACTTCGCTTCGGACTAGGGTCTGGGACTTCTCCCATAGAGAAGGATTTCTCCGGTTGATTTTTGACCGGACCAATCAGAGAACAGAAGGGGCAGAGTTTTTGGCCCCTAACCCACACCCCCACCTGTCCCAGCGCGTAGCCAGCGAGCAGCCGCATGTTCTCATTCAAAGCGATGCAAAGCGATGCAGGACTGTTTTATATGTGACACAAATGTATTAAATTCCCCTTCTTAATCCCTTATGTTTTTTTTGCCAAAAGTCAAGTGATCGCTCCCTCCTCCTCCTCTCCCTCCGCTGATGAGGAAATGTCTGAGTTTATTCTCTCGTGACAACCTCAGACATTTCCTCATCAGTGGAGGGAGAGAAGGAGGAGGAGGGAGCGATCACTTGACTTTTGGCAAAAAAAACAAAAGAAAACTCCAGATAAGGGATTAAGAAGGGGAATTTAATACATTTGCGTCACATATAAAACAGTCCTGCATTGCTTTGAATGAGAACATGCAGTTGCGCTGGGACAGGTGGGGGCGTGGGTTAGGGGCCAAAAACTCTGCCCCTTCTGTTCTCTGCTTGGTCCGGTCAAAAATCAGCCGGAGAAATCGTTGTCTATGGGAGAAGTCCCAGACCCTAGTCCGAAGCGAAGTGAAGGACAAGGGTCTGGTTTTAACCAGGCTAATATAATACTGACAGAAATATATTTCATTAGCTACTCAGTCATGTCAGAACTAAACACTATTTCCCCAAACTTAGGCTGTTCAAAGTGCTATCAAGTAAAATAGTTCATAACCGTTCCATAGAACCCCATTTCAAACAATATGAATGATTACTTTAAGAAGCCTCTTATTGTTTTGGGAGGAGTAAGCGGCACAGGCTGTCGTTACTGAAATCCCTGCATGCCACAGTGTGTCCATACAGAAGTTGTGCTGTGCTGACTGTTTCATGTCTGACCAGAACAATACTCAGGAGTCAACGTGTGAGGCTGAGTGGAACTTTCCACTGCTGCTTACAGGTCTGACCTGCAGAGAGCTTCTCCCTGTTACTGCACAAAGACGAAGGAGGAGCAGGGCCTGGCCGCTCTGTAATGTGGGTCATTCAGTTCCCTAATAGATCTGAAAGAGCCAACTCGTTATTAGCTACAAATCTATGTACAGAAGTATGAGGATGAAACAAATGGTCAGCAGATAGATCATAGGAAGCATGGGGTGAAAATGCTTATGTTACAGAAAATATGATTAGAGAAAAAAAATTAAAACTGAATCAAACTACAGAGGCAGGGTCCAAGGTTTGAGTATTTCCAACAGAGCAGTGTCACCAGCTCAGACATTTTCAGAATGTTCTACTAAAATGTAAGAATAAGTACTTTGTGTGTTTCATTACTATCTTTCCAGTGGATTATGGGATACCTTGGTAATAAACAAACCCACACTAACATGAGCAATAAAAATTTCAGCTGAAGATAACAGCTGTATGATGCAGAATGTAGTGATTTTACAGTAAAGATCAACTCGTGACATGACTACAAGTTTTTTCTTGTCTTCTATTGTCTTGTTCTTAATAGAATAGAATAGAATAGAATAGAATAGAATAGAATATATCTTTATTGACCTTGACATTGCACCGGGGCACAAAACAACGTAATTGATTACGCACATCCGTCTTAGGATAGGGACAGCGCACGAAGTCGCAGCAGTATAAAACCCGCGCCACCACAATCAACAGATATGGAAAAGGGAATAGACACAAACAGGTAAGAACGTGGTATTCAAAAAAAGAATCTATCACAATTTGCCAATAGACACTCCATGATAAAGTCCAAAAAAACTCTACCAGCTTTTTTAGCACATTTAGACAGGACAAGATGCATTTATGACGGCAGGCGGGAGGTAATAAAGTCTGTGTGTAGTCAGCTCCAGATAAGAACAGTTCGCAGGTCTCACAGCTCGGCTCCATCCGAGAACGCACACACAGAGACCTCTGGGGGGGGGGGCAGCGGGTCCCTTCAGCTTCCCAGCTCAGGAGAAGATTTGTAGACAGCCTTCAGTCCAAGGCCAGAGACCAGATTAGATTAGTTGCTTTATTTTTTCAGTCAGGCCACAGTGTTCTTTTACTGCAGTCTTTAAGTCCAGGTGCTGTTTCTGGGTCCAAATCGCCGAATCGAGAGAGGTTCCGAGCTAAAAGATCCTTCCGTATGTGCCCTGTTTTAATCCGGACGGCTGTAAACGAGTTCCACACACCGCAGGTCCGCGGCAGCCACCGCTTCTCCCACCGTGTGGTTCAGCCCGCACAACAGCTGGGAAGGTCATAGCCCGGATCAAAGCATTTTCGCTGAGCGGAAGACTCGCCAGCACGCCGATCGCTGCGGTCCCCTCAGCCTTCAGTGGCAGGAACAGCCACCAGTATCCCAATAATCCACAGAGATTCCACGTCCCCGACAGAAAGAGCGGACAGTTACATTAGCCTGCTCATCGAGTCCATAATGTAGCTCACCGCATGCGTGTCGATAGAGCGCCCTGGCTCTCCCTGGCCAGTGCGCTTCGTGGAAATTTTTGTTATCGATAGTATCGATAGATGAAATAGCCCAGAAAACAGTCCACGCACATAAATCCATCCCAAATTGGTTCGAGCGAGCGCTGAAGAGTTACAGACGAGACAGATGCAGAAGCAGGGGGGGGGAAACCAGGGAGGTGTAGGAGCAAAAGGAGATGCGACCTGCATGTGAACACTGCATGTAATAATGTCCTGAGACCTGTCCATGCTGTAGCTGCACTCACGGAGTGACATGTAGGAGGAGATGTATGAAAGCAACAGATCAAGAAGGGATTTAAAGATGAAAATGTACCAGTGAGAGAGTCTGTGTGAAGTTAATGATGTCCAGTTAACCAGTGAATACAGGGTGCAGTGATGGGTATGGTTGTGGCTTTTGGGTCACAGGGGCCACCGGTGCCCATTTCCAGCAATCACTGTGCGAGGGGCGGGGTACACCCTGGACGGGTTGCACATCCATCACAGAGCCTACTTTTATATAATTTCTTCCATTTACTTTTTACATGCAGTGTTCTCTCAGTAACTTCCGCTCTCGGCAGGGCAGGTCGCATCTCAGTATCATCAAGTCCTGTTGATTACTGAGTTTGTTCAAGAAAAACTGATTCCCATAAATCTGTGTTTAGATTTAAATTGTTCATTCACAGATTACATTATTATTGAGTTTGTAAGAAATATTTTATTGGTCTTGCCTCGTGTGTGCTTCTTTCACTTTTAGGTTTAGGCTTTAAAACTACTTGGTTAGATTTAGGAAAAGATGGTGGTTGCATTTAACTAGAATGTAGCACTAGCAAATAACTACCTGTAAATCACTCCTTGGTCTTTTGCTTTCATACATCTCCTCCTACATGTCACTAAGTGAGCGCAGTTACCGCTGGTGCTCTCAAGACATCATTACCTGCAGTGTTCTCTCAGTGCAGACTAAACTCTGCAAAAAAGCCTTCTCTTACTCCGCTTCTGTAATCTGAAACACATTGCAAAAAGATCTGAAGCTCTTGATTTTGAACTCTCTAAGGGCTTTTAAATAACTGTTAATTTCATGTCAAAAACCAATGCAGACTGTTTTTAACATTTTACCTTGTTTTGTAATGTAGCTTGATTTTATTTTTTTATATAACTACTTTTATTTACTTTTCATTTTATGTGCATTGTACTGTTGTTTATTGTCTATTGTTGTCTGTACCTAATCTTATCCAGATTCATAACTGGCTGTAACTACCATACCATACCATAAGATTTCATCTTCTTTCTGCTCCCTTCATTTTATCCTACTTGTATTCTTGTATCTGATGAAACTGTCTTGTATTGTTCTTTTAAAATGAATGAATAAACATCAAATCAAATCAAATCAAACTACCATACCCATCACTGCACCCTGTATTCACTGGTTAACTGGACATCATTAACTTCACGCAGACTCTCTCACTGGTACATTTTCATCTTTAAATCCCTTCTTGATCTGTTGCTTTCATACATCTCCTCCTACATGTCACTCTGTGGGTGCAGCTACAGCATGGACTGGTCTCAGGACATTATTACATGCAGTGTTCTCTCAGTGCAGACCAAACTTGGCAAAAGGGCCTTCTCCTACTCCGTTCCTGTTTCTTGGAACACCTTGCAAAAACACCTGAACACTTTGACCTCTCTAAGGGATTTTAAACATCTGCTAAGTTCATGGCAAAAATCAATGCAGACATGTTCCTGTTTTTAATATTTTACATCACTTCATAATCTAGCTGTTTTGGTTCATTTTACTTTTATATCCATCCATCCATCCATTATCTTTTACCCGCTTCTTCTACTTTTGGGTCACAGGGGCCACCGGTGCCCATTTCCAGCAATCACTGTGCGAGGGGCGGGGTACACCCTGGACGGGTTGCACATCCATCACAGAGCCTACTTTTATATAATTTCTTCCATTTACTTTTTTTTTCTCAACACTTTATTTATAAGATTTTCAAGTACATTTATATATAAAAAATCAAAATAAAAAGACAAAACAAAAACAATAACAACAAAAAAGGGGACAAAAGACAACAACTGATACAGTATAAAGTAAATATAACATAACCAATAAATACATAAATAATGAAATGATTGGGCAAAATTCACAGTTACAGTATATTACTCAACTGTCCATTTTATCAAGAAGACACTGAAGTAATGTGGTTGTATAAAAGGAGCATTATTGGTCTTTTATATATTCCAACACTGGATTCCATATTCTTGAAAACTTAAGAATGTTACCAGAAAGTTCATATCTCAGTCTTTCCACATGCAGAATACTTATGAGTTCATTCAGCCAGGTCTCAAATTTAGGGGCTAAATCAGACTTCCACAGTTTCAGAATACACCTTTTCGCAATCATTGTACAAAAAGTTAGAGCAATACGCATGTTACAATCTAGGTTTTTCAAGGTGTTGGAGTACCCCAGCAGAGCAGTTTCAGGATCAGGTGTGACAGTGATGTTAAAGACAGATGAAAACCATTGAAAGATAAGAGACCAAAAATTATGTAAATTTGGACAAAACCACCAAAGATGGGCTAGAGTACCTTCTGTTGCTTGACATCTGTTACAAAGTGAAGAAAGGTTAGGAAAAAATTTATTTAATTTTGTTTTAGAATAATGTAATCTATGAACTACCTTAAACTGAATCAGTTGAAGCCTGGCATTAATTGAACAAGACGTGATGTTCTTTAATATTTCATCCCATGTTTCATCCTCGATCTCAATAGCAAGCTCACCTTCCCAGGCTTTTTTAATTTTACTCGTGGAAGAATCCAAAGTGCTTGAGAAAAAGCGAACCAACTCAGAGATCAAATGCTTTGCTTCAGGAGGGCCTAGGAGAGATTTTAACAATACATTTTTCTCAGATGGTAATTTATATGACTTTGTAACTTGTTGGATATAATGTCTCAGTTGTAAATACCTAAAAAATTGAGATTTTGCAATAGAAAATTTGGATTGCAATTGTTCAAAGGAGCCTAAATGTCCATCAACATAAAGATCCTCTAAACAGACAATACCCATACAACTCCACTCTCTAAAGGCAGTATCTGTAAGAGATGGCAAAAAGTCATGATTCTGCCAAACTGGAGCATAAATTGTAATGTGCGGGAGTGCACAATGTTTTCTAATTTGATTCCAGATCTTCTGGGTGTTTAACAAAGTAAAATGATCCTTCCTAAAGACCGCAGAAGGCCTTGGGGATGAAAAGAGGATTGCAGGAAGAGAAGTCTTGTGGGTTAGGCTTTTTTCAATGGTTAGCCAAGGAGGTGAGGTAAACCTCTCCCCCTTCTCAAAGCCATATTGCCAGTACACCATAACTCTGACATTGGCGGCCCAATAATAGTGCAAAAAACAAGGCAAACCCAAACCCCCACAGTCTCTAGATTTTTGGAGATGACTTTTAGCGATCCTGTGTGTTTTGTACCCCCAGACAAATGGTATGATAATAGAATCTAAAAGTTTAAAAAAAGACTTAGGTAAGAAGAGAGGAATGTTCTGGAATAAATACAAAAATTGCGGCAGTGAGACCATCTTGATAGCATTTACACGTCCAATCAAGGATAAAGGTAAAGTTCTCCATTTTTCTATATTCTCCTTGAGTTTGGTCAACTTCTCTGTAAAATTTAGTTTGAAAAGGTCATTTGGTTTTTTTGAAATTTTGATACCCAAATATTTCACATATTCAGAATTTAATTTAAAAGGCGTAACTGTCAGAAATAATGGATCCAATTCATTAGCTATTGATATAAGCTCACTTTTCTGCCAGTTAATTGTATAACCAGATACCTTCCCAAATGAATTAACAAGCTGCAGTAAATGTGGAATTGACTGTTCAGGGTCAGATATAAAAAGGGCCACATCATCCGCATATAAAGAAATTTTATGATCAATTCCACCTAATGTTATAGGTTTAATAAGGACATGGTTCCTTATACTAATTGCCAAAGGTTCGATAGATAAAGCAAAAAGGAGCGGTGAGAGGGGGCACCCCTGCCGCGTACCTCTTTTCAAAGGGAAGGAGGGGGACCTATCTAAGTTAGTAAGTACTGAAGCTGTAGGCCGAGAGTACAGTATACGCACCCAAGAGATAAAAGATGAACCCAGACCAAATCTCTCCAGAACCTTCAAAAGATACGGCCATTCAACCTGGTCAAAAGCCTTCTCTGCATCTAGGCACAGGATGGCTTGCTTAGAGGATTTATCAAAAGAATGATACATAATATCCACCACACGTCTAACATTAAAGAAAGAATATCGATTTGGGATAAAACCAGTCTGATCAGTATGAATAATGGTTTCTATACATTTAATTAACCTATTTGCAAGTATTTTAGTGAGTATCTTAAAATCTAGATTAAGCATAGAAATTGGACGATATGATGAAGGCTCTGTTTCATCCCTATCCGGCTTCAACAGTAATGAGATATTGGCGTCATATAGGGTTGGAGGGAGACCTTTCGATTTTATTGAGTGTAAAAACATTCTATGTAGAATTGGAACGATTTGATTAGCAAAGTTCTTGTAAAATTCAATGCCAATTCCATCTGGTCCAGGACTTTTCCCACTTTGCATTGATCTGATTGCATTAAATATTTCTGCTGTTGATATTTCTGCGTTAAGGGCTTCACGAGAGGCTTCATCCAGCTTCGGTATGTTTACATTTTTTAACCAGTTGTCCACATCACCTGTGGACATAGAACTGTAAAGCTCCTCGTAATATTCTTTAAATCGAACATTTATCAGCTTTGGGTCAGTTAGGAGTACTCCTGAGTGAGATTTTATTTTATGAATAGCTCTACTGGCCTGTTGCCCCCTAAGCTGCCGAGCTAGAAGTGTATGGGGTTTGTCCCCAAGTTCAAAATACTGCCTCCTGAGTCGTAAGATCTGGTCACAAACCTGGCGTGATAAAATTTTATTATATTCATATTTAAGGTTGAGAATATTTTGTAGTGTTTGAGAGTTACCTGTGCTTCTATACAATGATTCTAGTTGTGAGATCTCAAAATCAATTTCTTCTAAACGAGTTTTGCTTGATTTTTTCAAAGCCGCCTCATATGCAATAATATGGCCTCTCATAACAGCCTTGAATGCTTCCCACAGGACTGAATCTGTGACATCTGAGGTGTCATTAATCTCAAGATATTCTGTAATTTTTTCTGACATATGCTTACAAAATTTTTCGTCTGCCAGCAGAGAAGGGTGGAAATGCCATGAAGAGTACTGTCTGGATTTATCGAAGTTAAGAATTATTGAGGTGGGGGCGTGATCTGAGATCAGAATGTTATGGTATTTAGTGTTTATTACATTTGATATGATTTTAGCATCCAATAAAAAATAATCAATACGAGAATATGATTTGTGTTTATTAGAAAAAAAAGAGTACTCTCTATCTGTTGGATGTTGGAGCCGCCAAATGTCAACTAAGTTATTAGTGGCAATAAGATTATTTAGAACAGTAGAAGCATTAGAGGGACTGATTATTTTGCTAGCTGACCTGTCAAGACAGGGATCGAGTATCACATTATGGTCTCCAGCAACTATTAAATTTGTGGTTGAAAGGTCAGATAACCTTTCAAAGGTTTTTCTGAAAAATGCTGGGTCGTCAATATTGGGTCCGTAAATATTTAACAATGTTACATGAGTAGAATAAAGATAACCTGTTACAATGATATATCGACCATTCTGATCACAAAGTGTTGAAATATGTCTAAAAGGTATGTTTTTCCGAATAATAATTGCAACCCCACGAGCTTTGCTGGAAAATGTTGACTGATATATTTTGTCTGCCCATCTACAACACAAATATTTCTGTTCAGATGGTCTGATATGAGTCTCTTGAAGGAACATCACGTCGGCCTCCAATGATTTAAGGTGTGCAAATACCTTAGCACGTTTGATTGATTGCCCTAGGCCGCGGACATTCCAACTGACCAGCTTAATGCCCTCGTTCCTACCCCTAGGTGCCATGAACAATTGGAAATTGAATTATGTGGACTGTAACACTATGAATTGCCCAAAATACAAATAAGAAAAATAAAGTTTTAAGAAAAACACATAAAGTGAACTTACATTTTCCCACCCCGAACTCCCACCTTCCCAAACAAAGTGAGAGGTACAATCCTGACATACTGTCCTCAGGGGTCTTATACTAGTTAAACTTAACCAGTAATATCACTAGATACACAACTTACAAAACTTTATAATGTCCCATCCGATAACTAACCATAAACTTTATTTTAACATTTCAAAAAATCAAAATTAAACCTGATGTTGGTGTAAGGATAATAAATAAATAAAATAAAAAATTATATATTGTTAAATAATAATAAATTAAACCTGATGTTGGTGTAAGGATTAAAAAAAATAAATAAAATAAAAAATTATATGTTGTTAAATAATAACCCAGAACTTTACACCAACAACAGTTCTGTGCCTCAGCTGTTTGTCACCAGGTGACGTCATATTGTTGTTGTCACCCAGGCAACGCATACCAAACAGACACGTGCTCGGCTGTCACCCCTCCTCTGTGGCCTGGTAGCTGAGCAGAAAGCGATCAGCCTCTCCTGGGGTGTTGAAGATCTTATTAATATCAGTACCTTTAGAAACTCTGAGCCGTGCAGGATAGAGAAATCCAGTGCGCATCCCAGCTTCCTTCAGCTTCTTCCTCACTTCCTCAAATGGCTGGCGCTGCTTAATTATCTCTGCTGGAAAATCAGGGAAGATGAGAATCCGTCTCCCGTCGTATGTCAGAGGGGTTTTCTCACGTGCCAGCCGCAGTATTTTCTCCTTAGTTTGAAAATTGTGAATCCGTGCCATCACGACTCGGGGACGCGCTCCGGCGTCCGGGGGCTGTCCCAGCCTGTGAGCTCTGTCAACCTCTATCGGGGTGGGGAAGTTAGCCGGTCCCAGCAAATCACGCAGAAAGTTGGCGAAAAAGTTTACAGGGTTGATACCCTCTGCTCTTTCTGGTAAGCCCACCACTTTTATATTTTGACGCCGAGAGCGTGCTTCGAGGTCGACGATCTTGTGTTGGAGTAGTTTGTAATTCTCCTCCAGCTGCGCGCAGTGTTGTTTCAGCTGGGACAGCGTGACGTCACGGTCGCTGCAGGTCGCCTCCAAAGTAGAAATCCGGTCTTCGTGGACAGTCAGAGTGACCTGCATAGTTTGCAGGGAAGCCTCCAGGTTGTTAAATCTGTCATCCATCTTCTTACTCAAATCAGTTATTGCTGAAAGAATAGCGGATGTCTCTGTGTTTGACAGCTGGGGCGTTGGCTCTGCTGAGTCATCAGTTGCGTCTCTGCCGGCAGCCGCGTTTGCTTTCTGCAGTTTTTGTTCTCTCCTGGTAGCCATGAGTACACAAACACAATATGATTGTAGTGTACAACCATCTAGCTGATGCAACTGAATTAGAAACGTTATATTGCTTGAATAGTAAGAATCGGTTGGGAGCTCAGAGCAGGTGCGTCTACACCATAGCGTGCGCTCTAGCCACACACCCTATCTCCTTCCATTTACTTTTCATTTTATATGCTTTCAATATGAATGCCTATTTGTTGTCTGTATCTCATCTGTGTTCTTTATTAAAAACAGGTCTCTCTTGTAAAAGAGTCCACGAGGCTCAATGAGACTAACCTGTATAAACAAAGTTTGAATGAAAACTACTTGTTTTTTACAAATACCTTATTTAAAAAAATGCCTTTCAGCTAGCTATATACAGATTATACAGATACTCTTTGTGTTAAAATTTGTAGTTCAGCAATCTGCATTCAGTAGGACAGTGTCCCGTCGGTAAAAAGACAAGTCCACGAAGTGACACAAGTCACATACTTCTAAGATCTGTCCAAGAGGGAGAGTGTGAACGTGGCCGAATTCTAAATGTGCATTTAGAATTTCCTTTCAAGTGCTGCAACTTTGCACTCTGGCCCTCTAACACTCTGCAAAGTGCCATCTTACATGCACCCAACTTTATCGAGTCATTGGGTCCAGGCTACTTTTGCAACCCTTCATACAGCTGAGTTTTTCTTTGGCTTCAGTCTCCACATGGCAGTCCACATGGTTGTCAGTCAGTACTACTAATTACTTTCTTTTAGCCAGAATAATTTCTTAAAGTGCCTGTGATGCTTCCCTCACTTCCCTGACCTCTGGAAGTGATGTGTTTCAGAGGGCCAAAAAAGTCAATAGGAGTTTAGCTTGTTGAGGTCTTTGAGGTGAGAGAAGCTGTGAATTGTGCGATGACAATAGACTAAATGGTGGAAAGGTGGTAAGATGCACTCCGTATGTTTGTGAGATTCAATGATTGTGCAACGTGTTTGGTCTGCTCTACCGTTAGCTCATTATTTCTACCTGCTATTATTTCAGTATCCTGTGAAATATCAGAGTTCTGTTAATTAATGTCTATATGTGAAGTTCAATCTGCTGAATTGTTCAATAGTCATAAGGTTTTGCATCCTGAGTGTAAAACAGCAACAATGGATCTTTACACATTTTTTTTTACAATTTCTTTGTAGATGCAACAATGTCTGACCCTCATCGTTGTAAGAAAGATTGAATTACAGTATACCCTCCCTAAGATTCGTACCCATTTACATGTGTCACGGTTCGGTTTCGGTGGAGTACGCAGACCAGAACAAGACTTGGAGACGGAGAATATAAAATCATAAACACTTCAATAATGAAAACAAAAAGACTGACGGTGCAGTCACTTACAAAACAAGGATAAATGGCTCCACCAGACATCAGGGGGATAATGACTATGACCCGGCGAGGAACAAATGAAATGAGAGGGCCTTTATACTAAGAGGGAGAGCGAGTAAATCAGTGCTGATTGGCAGGTGGCTGATGACAACAGGTGATAGTGATTAGGGATGCAGACTGGAACTGAGGAGTGAGTGAAAACAGAAAAAAGTATGACAGGCGCAGAGCCTGACAGGCGCAAAGCCTGACAGAACCCCCTCCCTCAAGGGTGGCACCCGACACCCCCAAGAAGGGCCCCCCACAATAACAAGGGCGGGTGGAGGGAGGCAACAGGCAGGACGGCGGGCCAACAACAGCCAGATCCGGAGGACGTCCAGGAGGTCGCCCATCACCATCCGCCAGATCCGGAGGACGTCCAGAAGGTCGCCCATCACCACCAGCCAGATCCGGAGGACGTCCATGAGGTAGTCCATCATGCGGCACCACGTCAGGCGCCACGTCAGGCGCCACGTCAGGCGGGCAACCAGAGCAACGTCCAGCAACGGCAGGAAACACAACCCAAAGGTCAGAGACGTCAGTGGCTGGAACACCACGGTCGCCGTCGGCCGGTAAAACATTGTTGTCGGCCGGTACACCATCGTCGTCGGCCAGAACACAGTCATCGACGGCCGGAACACAGTCGTGCTGTTCCGCCTGCGGGTCTTGCGATTTCGTGGCCGGGTCATACTGTCACGGTTCGGTTCTGGTGGAGTAGGCAGACCCAGATTGCATTGCAGGCAGAACAGGACTCGGAGACGGAGAGTATAAAATCATAAACATTTTAATAATGAAAACAAAAAGACTGACGGTGCAGTCACTTACAAAACGAGGATAAATGGCTCCACCAGATATCAGAGGGAAAATGACTATGACCCGGCGAGGAACAAATGAAATGAGAGGGCCTTTATACTAAGAGAGAGAGAGCGAGTAAATCAGTGCTGTTTGGCAGGTGGCTGATGACAACAGGTGATAGTGATTAGGGATGCAGACTGGAACTGAGGAGTGAGTGAAAACAGAAAAAAGTATGACAGGCGCAGAGCCTGACAGGCGCAAAGCCTGACAACATGAAATCAACAGTGCAGAACACTATTAAACTTAATCTGTTCTTTCCACTGAGATGCAACTGGTACCATCATTAAAGGTGCTATATGTAGTTTTTGGAACATGCTGGAACTTGGAAAAATTTTGAACAGAGACACGTTTCTGGTCCCTCCCCCTTGCTCTCAGCTGAACTGCAGCTCAGCCTCCATAGCTCCGCCTCCACTGCATGTCCTGTCTCGTGAACGTGCATGTGTGCAGCCGCTGCGATGTTCTGTGTTTATATGTTAATAAAACGTTCTAAAAAATAAAATAAAAACATGGAGCGCTGGTCCAGCACACCAGAACACCAGCAAATCTGCAGAGCCTCGCACAGCCACGTTGAACCCGAGTTTAATTCGCTCGTGACAAATTCATTCATTTCCTCATCATTTCAGTCATGGAGACAGCGGAGGAGGAAGTGGTTGTCATATTTTTAGACATGTAGACCCCAAGTGGCTGACTGAGAAGAAGGAACAGAGTCAGGAGTTATAAAATAATAATTTATTTTATTGCTGCAGGTCAAGATCCTCCAGACTGAAAAAGAGAAGGCAGGGACAAGGTGAGTATCCAGAATTGTCTTTAGAAAGCAATGGATTAATGATGATGAGGCTCTTGTTCTTACTGCTGTGTTTCTTGTGGTTTAGTCCAGAGAGGTCCCAGGAGTTCCAAGGTCTCAGGCGGTCCAGAACGGAGAAGCAAGGTGAGTGTTTGGCTGAGAGAGAGAAACAGGTCGTCTGAGTTAGAGAAGAATATCTCTGTAGGAGATCAAAACATTCTTCGGATACAAACAGGGTTTCATACAGACTGGTGACTGATCATACACTTTACCATAGCTTGATAATGTCCCGGCGCTGAAGGCATGTCTGGCAGAGGTTCTTATACCCAGGCAGAGTAGTCCTCCAAACCAGGAACAGGTGTGGCTGGTTGCCGCTGATTGGAGAGAGAATGGCTGGTGGACCTAGAACCCCTACAGAACCCCCCCTCAAGAATCGCCCCTCGGCGATCCCATCCTCTTTTCAGGGTGAGCCCTATAAAAAGAGGAAATCAACCCAGGATCCAAAATGTGAGCCCTGGGGACCCAAGAACGTTCCTCAGGTCCATAACCCTCCCAGTCCACCAAGTACTGGAACCCCCTGCCCCGACGTCGTACATCCAGAAGACGGTTGACCATAAATGCCGGCGAGTCGTCGATAAGGCGGGAGGGTGGGGGAGGCGTGGACGGAGGGACTAGAGGACAGTCGATAACAGGCTTAATGTGAGAAACATGAAACGTTGAGTGAATCTTCATGGATGGCGGGAGTTGTAGGCGCACGGCCGATGGGTCAATAATCCTCGTAATGGGGAAAGTCCCGATGTACCTGGGGGAAAGTTTCCTAGGTGTGTCCTTGAGAGAGATGTCCTGCGTAGAGAGCCATACCTTCTCACCTACCTGGTACGTCGGAGCAGGCGATCTGTGTCTGTCAGCAAAACGTTTATTCAATGCTGCAGTCCTGAGCAACGCATCCCTGGTCTGGCGCCAAACTCGACGGTACAGTGTGACATGGTGCTGAACCGATGGGACAGAGACGTTCAAGTCCTGAGAGGGAAAAAGTGGGGGAGTGTAACCCAATGATCATTCAAAAGGAGACAAACCTGTCGCAGAGGAGACTTGAGAGTTATGGGCATACTCAATCCAGTGTAGATACTGGCTCCAAGAAGATGGGTTATTATCAATCACATACCGCAATGCAACCTCCAAGTCTTGGTTGCATCTCTCAATTTGGCCATTTGACTAGGGGTGATAGCTGGAGGACAAGCTGGAGGTGGCACCCAAAGCGTCACAAAAGGCCTTCCATACCTGAGAGATGAATTGTGGCCCCCTATCAGACACAATATAAAGCGGAATACCGTGCAGACGGAAAACATGGTTCACCACCAACTGTGCTGTTTCAAATGCAGAAGGTAGCTTGGTCAGAGGGAGGAAGTGAACGGCCTTAGAGAATCTGTCAACCACAGTGCAAATGACAGAGTTACCTTCAGATAGAGGTAGACCGGTGACAAAATCAAGGGCGATGTGGGACCATGGACGACTAGGGGAAGGCAGAGGCAGAAGAAGACCCGCAGGGGGTTTGTTATTATTCTTGTTACAAGCACATGTTGGGCAGGCGGAAACAAAATCCCTCACGTCCTTGGACATTGTGGGCCACCAAAAATGTTCTTTAGTGAGGTTTAGCATGCGTGTGATGCCAGGGTGACATATGAATTTTGCTGTGTGAAGCCAGTGCAACACCTTGCCAACCACAGAAGCAGGGACGAAGAGTCTTCCTGGAGGGCCCGTCCCAGGGTCCGGCTCGATCCATTGTGCTTCTCGAATGTCATTCTCAATAGTCCAGGTCATGGCTCCAACTGTGTAGGACGTAGGTAAAATACTCACAGGGGCGTCAGAAGTTTCAGATGAAGAGAATTGGCGGGATAGTGCGTCCGGTTTAATGTTGCGAGTACCTGGAATGTAAGTGATGGAAAAGTTGAATCTGGCGAAGAAAATAGACCATCTGACTTGTTGTGCATTCAATCTCTTAGCACCCTGAATGTATGCCAAGTTCTTATGATCAGTAAAGATAACAAATGGTAGTTCTGCACCCTCCAACCAATGTCTCCACTCCTCGAGAGCCAACTTTATGGCTAGAAACTCTCTATTACCGACGTCATAATTACGTTCAGCAGCAGAAAGACGACGGGAAAAGAAGGCGCAGGGGTGGAGCTTCCCATCTTCTGTTGCCCTCTGGGATAATACAGCCCCCACACCGGAGTCCGAGGCATCCACTTCCACAATAAATTGTCTGTGTGAATCAGGGTGGGCAAGAACGGGAGCAGAAGAGAAACGTTGTTTCAGTTCTAGGAAGGCCTTTTCAGCTGCTGGAGTCCAGGCAAATTTATGCAGAGTTGAGGTGAGCAGAGTGAGCGGCGAGGCGACTTGACTGTAATTCTTGACGAACCGTCGATAAAAATTTGCAAAACCCAAGAAACGTTGTAACTGTTTTCGATCAAGGGGAGTAGGCCATTCAGTCACAGCCTTGATCTTGTCAGGATCAGAACGAACCTGTCCTCTCTCAAAAATAAAGCCAAGAAAAGACACGGTAGACACATGGAACTCACATTTCTCCGCTTTAACAAAAAGTTGATTTTCCAACAACCTCTGAAGTACAGCTTCTATGTGTTTTGTGTGTTGATCCTTATCCTTTGAGTAAATGAGGATATCGTCCAAATACACAAACACAAACACATTAAGGAAGTCTCTTAATACGTCGTTGACTAGTGCTTGAAACACTGCAGGGGCATTAGTTAATCCAAACGACATGACTAGATATTCAAAATGGCCTAAAGGGGTCTTGAACGCGGTCTTCCTCTCATCCCCCTCTTTGATCCTCACCAGATGATAGGCATTACGAAGGTCCAATTTTCTCAGGTCCGGACAGATTGTATAATCTACTCGAGGGTAGCGGTGCATCCGGAAGGAGGTCTATGGAACAGTCATATGGTCTGTGAGGGGGTAATGAAAGAGTTTGTTGTTTGCTAAAGACTGGAGCAAAAGTATGGTAAACAGAGGGGATATTAGAAAGGTTGATCTCTTCAATTGCTTGTTTATCAAAAAACCCAGAAGAAACGGCAGAATGTAAACACTCTCTGGAACAGTTGTCTCCCCATTTTTCTACTCTATTTTCAGACCAGTTAATGAGTGGATTGTGTCTCTTTAACCATGGATAACCCAAAATCAGTTGGGATTTGGTAGAATCAAAAACAAAAAACTCACCCTGCTCATGATGATTGCCAGAAACTATGAACTTGAACTTTATTGTTTTTTGTGAAATAGAGGAGATAGTTTGTCCAGTAAGGGCAGCCACAGAGATAGCAGGATTAAGCGCTGTGGTAGGTATCCGTGGCTTCTCAGTCAGATCCCTACTGATCAGGTTCTGCTCCACCCCAGAATCAAACAGAGCCTGGACAGGAAAATTGGTTGAGTCAATGCACAGGATTGCGGGTAAACACAAATTAATGCCAGGAGAAAATGAAGAAATGCCCACCAGAATCTCCTAGTTTACTGGTGAGCTCTCTCTCTTTTAAACATAGGCCACATGTAGCAGCAATGTGGTCCTTCCTACCACAATAGAGGCACTCATTGTGGTCAATGCGTCTCTGGCGCTCTTCTGGGGAGAGTCTGGTTCTCCCAATCTGCATTGGTTCAGGAGCCGACGGAGCAGTTATCGGTGCGGAAAAAGCATTTCCGGTTTCGGGGGATGCATGGGAATTGTAGTCCTCCAACGTATTTTCACAAAAACAATTATCCACCCTAATGGCGAGCGTGATCAGGTCATCTAGGCTTGCTGGTGCTTCTCTGGTAACTATTTGGTCCTTAATATTTTTAGTTAAGGCATTAATAAATGCACCTTTCAGCACAACCTCACCCTAGTCGGAATCCTCCGCCAAAATGCGGAAGTGGGTGGCAAATTCGCCGACGGACCTGCTTCCTTGGCTTAGTCTGAACATCTTTTTAGTTGCCTCCTCTTGTGGTAATGGATGATCAAACACACGCTGAAACTCCTCGAGAAAGGTGGAAAAAGTTAAGAACTGCATGTCACGTTTCTGCAGGTAAGCGCGAGCCCACTGAAGCGCTACACCCTTGAGTGCGGTGACGACGTAGGTGATACGGGAAGCATTAGATGTGTAGGTTAGCGGTGCACGGCTAAATGCTAGGTTACATTGTAACAAAAAACAGCCAGACTTGCTGGCGTTACCTTAAAAAAAACTCAGAGGGACGGATGTCTGGTTCCCGAAGAGTCAGAACATTCAGTGGGGCTGAGGAGGTTGCCGGCTGGTGAGAAGTTTGAGAGGTCTGGACCGGGGCCGTGGGAACAAGAGCCGCCACTTGTTGTTGTAAGGCATGAATCATGCTTCCAAGCTCCTGAAAGTGGTTTTGCGTTGCTTCTTGCTGTGAAAAAATACGTTGTAAAGCTTGTTCCTGATGTTCCATGCGTCTATTCTGAGCTTGGATAGACTGCTGAATCTGTCCCCCCCCAGTCATGCCTTGAGGGTCTGTTTGGCCGGGACATTGTCATATTTTTAGACATTTAGACCCCAAGTGGCTGACTGAGAAGAAGGAACAGAGTCAGGAGTTATAAAATAATAATTTATTTTATTGCTGCAGGTCAAGATCCTCCAGACTGAAAAAGAGAAGGCAGGGACAAGGTGAGTATCCAGAATTGTCTTTAGAAAGCAATGGATTAATGATGATGAGGCTCTTGTTCTTACTGCTGTGTTTCTTGTGGTTTAGTCCAGAGAGGTCCCAGGAGTTCCAAGGTTTCAGGCGGTCCAGAACGGAGAAGCAAGGTGAGTGTTTGGCTGAGAGAGAGGAACAGGTCGTCTGAGTTAGAGAAGAATATCTCTGTAGGAGATCAAAACATTCTTCGGATACAAACAGGGTTTCATACAGACTGGTGACTGATCATACACTTTACCATAGCTTGATCATGTCCCGGCGCTGAAGGCATGTCTGGCAGAGGTTCTTATACCCAGAGTAGTCATCCAAACCAGGAAAAGGTGTAGCTGATTAAGATGGTTGCCGTTGATTGGAATGGCTGGTAGACCTAGAAACCCCACAGCGATCACTTGACTTTTGGCAAAAAAAAAAAAAAAGAAAAGTCCAGATCAGGGATGAAGAAGGGGGAATTTAATACATTTGTGTCACATACAAAACAGTCCTGCATCGCTTTGCAATCCTTTGAACGAGAACGTGCACGGATGCGCACTGGGGCTGGGACAGGCGGGGGCGTGGGTTAGGGGCGTGAGAAGCTCTGTTTTTATTGGCTGGTTAAAAACTCTGTTTTTATTGGCTGGTTAACGGTGGGTCACTGTGGGTTTTTAGAAATGCTTTTAGTACCACCTGGAGAAGCCAGAAGACTATAGTTTTTTTCAGAGATTACTTGTCTAACATCAGTCTGTCAGGAGATAGTGACAGAGTGAAGAAATATGTTAAAAATATATTTTTAGAAAAGTTACATATAGCACCTTTAAAGGTGCTATATGTAAACATATGTGGAAACATAAAATAATGGGTAAAATAGGACAATAACTGCATGTTGCAAATCATGCTGGTCTAGAAATAAGACACTTTTAGTTTTGACACTTATTTACATAGGTTTTATTTTAAATGTACTGTATATATAATAACTCGTTTTATTTTAAATGTATATATAATACCTCATTTAAATGTGGACCAACAACTATTTTCAAAAGAGGGAGGAACATAGAGTGACATATGAGTGGAGGAAGGAGTATGCAGGTTGACTACATTCTGTATAGAGGAGGAAACCTGAGGGAGATTGGAGACTGTAAAGTTTTGACAGGGGAGAGCGTGGCCAGACAGCATCAGATGGTGGTGTGTAGAATGACTGTTGTTGTAAAGAACAGAAAAAGAGTAAAATCAGAGACGAAAACCAAATGGTGGAAGATGAAGAAGGAAGAATGTTGTGAGAAATTCAGAGACGAGCTGTTAAATGCTCTGGGTGGTAAGAAAGAACTTCCAAAAAAACTGGACTACTAAAGCAACAGTAATCAGAGAGACAGGTAGGAAGGTACTTGGTGTGTCATCTGAACAGAGAATGGATGATAAGGAAACCTGGTGGTGGAATAGTGAAATGCAGGACACCGTTCAAAGAAAGAGGTTAGCCAAGAAGAAATATGACAGTGAGAGGACTTAAGAGAGGAGACAGGAATATAAGGATAAGGCACGTAGAGCAAAGAGGAAGGTAGCTAAGGCAAAGCAGAAGGCGTATGATGAGCTGTATGGGAGGCTAGACAATGAAGAGGGCAGAAAGGACTTGTGCCAATTGGCGAGACAGAGGGATCAGGCAAGTAAGAATGTGCAGCAGGTGAGGCTTGTTAAAGATAACAATGGTAATGTTCTAACAAGTGAGGAGAGTGTGACGTGAAGATGGAAGGAGTACTTTGAGGAGCTAATGAATGAAGAGAATGAAAGAGAAAGAAGAGTGGAGGTCATAGAAACTGTGGACCAAGAAGTGGAAAAGATTAGTGAGTGTGAAGTCCAGATATCTTTGAAAAGAATGAAGATGGGGAAGGCAGTAGGACCTGATGACAAGCCAGTGGAGGTTTGGAAATGTCTTGGAGAGATGGCCGTGAGGTTTTTGACTCAAATATACAGGTGAGAAAATGCCTAAGGAATGGAGAAGAAGTGTGCTGGTGCCCATTTTTAAGAACAAGGGTGATGTAGAGAGTTGTAGCAACTACAGAGGAATTAAGTTGTTGAGCCGATGAAGATCTGGGAGAGAGTTGTGGAAGCAAGACTTAGACAAGAGGTGACTGTGAGAAGCATTAGTATGGTTTCAGGCCAAGAAAGAGCACCACAGATGCCATCCTTGCTTTGAGAAAGCCGATGGAGAAGTATAGAGAATTTCAGAAATAACTCCATTGTGTCTTTGTGGATTTAGAAAAAGCATATGACAGGGTGCCGAGGGAGGAGGTGTGGTATTGTATGAGGAAATCTGGAGTGGCAGAGAAGTATGTTAGACTGGTACAGGACATGTATGAAGACAGCAGGACAGTGGTGAGATGTGCTGTAGGAGTGACAGATAGCTTCAAGGTGGAGGTGGGATTGCATCAAGGATCGGCTCTGAGCCCCTTCTTGTTTGCTCTGGTGATGGACCGACTAACAGATGAGGTCAGGCAGGAATCCCCATGGACTATGATGTTTGCAGATGACATTGTGATCTGTGGTGAGAACAGGGAACAGGTGGAAGAGAACTTGGAGAGGTGGAGGTATGCACTTGAAAGAAGAGGAATGAAAGTCAGCCGTAGTAAGACAGAGTACATGTGTGTGAATGAGAGGGAGGCCAGTGGAACAGTGAGGCTACAAGGAGCAGAGGTCACAAAGGTGCAGGACTTCAAGTACTTGGGGTCCACTGTCCAGGAAAATGGGGAATGTGGTAAAGAAGTGAAAAAGAGAGTCCAGGCAGGATGGAGTGGATGGAGAAAAGTTTCAGGAGTTTTTTGTGACAAAAGGGCGTCAGCAAATGTCAAAGGAAAAGTTGACAAGACAGTGGTGAGACCAGTTATTTATGGTCTGGAGACAGAGACATTGACAAAAAGACAGAAAGAACTGGAAGTGGCAGAAATGAAGAAGCTGAGGTTCTTGTTAGGAGTGACAAGGATGGATAAGATTAGGAATGAGACAATCAAAGGTACAGCACAGGTTGAACAACTGGGTGATAAAGTTAAAGAAGCCAGACTGAGATAGTTTGCACATGTCCAGAGAAGGGACAGTGGGTACTGTATATTGTTAGAAGGATGTTACAAATGCAGCTGTCAGGAAAAAGACAAACAGGAAAGCCAAAGAGGAGATACTGTATATGGATGCAGTGAGAGAGGACATAGAGGTAGATGGAGTGAGGACAGAGGATGCAGAGGACAAAGTGAGATGGAGGAGGATGTCTCGCTGTCACAACCCCTTAAGAGGGAAAAGCTGAAAGAAGAAGATTTAAACATGGCCCATCTATCCCCATGCTGTTGTATTGAAAGGAAAATTCAAGACCCAGTTCTCAGTTTACAAGGGCTTTGTGAAAGAAAAAGGTACAAATAAATCACACCTGCAAAACAACAGACTCTTGGTGAATTTGGACTAGAGGTAACTGGTGGAACCTTAACACTCCTGCTGCCCTCAGGTTAAAATTATCCAACGTACTGTGGATAAATAATTATCCTGACAACTATAGTATATTAATTATCACCTGCCGCTGAAAGGATGCATGTGTTTGTCTGTTAGCAAAATATCACATAAACCAGAGGATTAGTTGTAATGAAACTAACCAAGTAATCACTGGATGTACATCTCCAACTGATTGAATTTTAGATTCAACTTATTTCAATATGGCTGTTATAGCTTATTAATATTACCAAACACAAAAATGGCTATACGTTTTATAGCCTTTTTAAATTATCCAGGCACCTTGGGTGGCAGCTCTCTGCTCCACACATGCAGGCTGCAGTAGCTTGGTGATTTGTGGTTGCGTCAGAAAGAGCAGCCATCGTTAAAACAATTGTCAAGTCTCCATGCGAGTTCGCTCGCTGTGGCAATCACCGAAGAAGGGAGGAGCCAAAAGAAGAAAAAATATGGCTATACGTTTTGCAGATGTTCAGGGTACAAAGATGAGTGGTGTGCTGAACACATACTGTGAACTCTACCATTTGATTGAGCTCTTTGATTGACATGTATGGTAGTGGACAGTACATATTTCTTTAATTATTGCTACTTTTTGTGTTCTCAAATGTCCATGTTTTCCTTGTCCATAAAAAGTATGTGTTACCAGTTCATATAGCATGAGCTAATCCTACTCAATCCTCCACATCCTAAGACTTTTGACACCATGCGAAAAATATCCTGCATATGCTCAGAAAATACTTCCAAACAAAATTTTTTTTAAAGGAAATTATTTGAACTATCAGTACAATATTCCTATCAGCTGTTGTTAAAGTCCTGAGATCTTAGACAAAACTTTCTTCTGTCTGAGCCACTCATTTTTGGACCAAAGGACTTTTATCCTGCGTGACGAAGATAGTTTGGTAATATCCTTCACAGTCTGTCGCTGGATCAACAGTCTGACTCGCAGCCTCAGGCGCTCAATGTCATTTCCAAGACTCTGTCTAGCAAATGGAGGAAGTATTTTTTACTTTGTGAAAACTATCCCTACTTGTTGAAGTGTGAGATGATGTGACATGGTCAGATTTGGAGAGTCATCACCTT
This sequence comes from Garcialebias charrua, assembly GCA_038048925.1. Classification (NCBI taxonomy): domain Eukaryota; kingdom Metazoa; phylum Chordata; class Actinopteri; order Cyprinodontiformes; family Rivulidae; genus Garcialebias; species Garcialebias charrua. The sequence goes on from JBBPBX010014939.1 coordinate 49,340, forward strand.
ACCTGAGAAGTTTCCAGACTGCTGCCTTGCCTGGCAGAGGCCACCAAGTGCTTCCTTGAGTTTATGTAAGGGATGGGTTCAAGCGCTCAAGATCGTGTATGAGGAGACTGAGACACAGGAAGTGGCACCATTGTGTTTCCTCCAAAACTTGAACTATAAACAAAAGGATAAAGGCTTGTTTTGATGTGACTTCTGTAAAGGTAGGATAGGATTATGAAGCTGGGGTCTTCATTCAAATATTTCTGATTCACTTGGAAAGTATTTGAGAACTAAATGTGGAGGCATGAGTGATTCATCCTAAAGAGACTGTTACGACCTGTAAAAAAATTATTTTAATTCACCTTCAACATTCTTCCAAATGTCTTGATTCATGCTCAATAATCAAGGGAGACAAATCTAACAAGGTTGAGTCAGGTCCTCTGGACAGGTTCTTTTTTGTTCAAACATTTTGTCCAAAAGACTCCTTCAGTCTTGTTAAATTGTTAGATGCTTGTTAGAATCTTCCAAATGCTGTCTTTGTTTACCGAACATCTGTCATGATGTTATCACTTGTTAAAAGCAAAAGTTGATGTTTTTGTCAACGCATACGCTGACAGCACACACAACCGCCGAAGATGCAACTGGATAATTTAGAAACATTTACTGTATACATGTACAGTACAGTTTAAAGAAATACTTTTTCTTTAAAAAAAACATGAATTTCATTCTAAATATTTTTAACAGTAACAGGTCTTAGTTATATAGATAACACAATAAATAATTGTCTATCTATCTATATATCTATATATATATACACACACACACACACACACATATATATATACACACACACACACACACATAT
>JBBPBX010014940.1:8821-46196 GCA_038048925.1 Garcialebias charrua
ATTTTTTTTTTTTTATGAGATGCATATTCGTAAGTCCGGAACCTCGTAAGTAAGAGCGCTCGTAAGTCGGGGACTACCTGTAGATGAGCTGTTCAGCCTGTTCTACTGAGAGCCCAGCTCATTTGGTCAAGCCTTTAACATGTGATTCTTTTTACAGAATCGTATGAAAAGAAATGAGTCAAGCAACAGGGAAGAAAAGGGATAAAGGTTTGCTGAATGTTGGGAGGAAAGTAAAAATCAATAGGCAGAGAAAAATAGCATGGAAAAGGAGAGACACATGCCCAACAGCAGATTGTATAGAAACTTGTAAAGAATAACCTTTCCATCAACTTCACTTTTAAACTTAGATTTATAAACTGTGTGAGCACGCACATTTATGGAAATTCTAACTTTTAGAGTATAGCACAACATACTGTATATATAAAGCAGGACCAAAGAAAATGACGCTAAACTGGAAAACAGATTCCAGGATTTAACTTGTTTTCTCTGAGTTACAAATCTCAGCCCATAAACGCTCACAGTTATGTCTGTGTTCACCTCAAGGTGGCCTTAAAAATCACTGGCACGTGAAACCACTAATAACTTCTTTCCAATATCATTCCACACGGCTGCTTTGAGGCCACAGGTGAGCAGCTTGTAGGACCCTTCTGTCCTTTAAAAGACACCAAGCAGACAGCGTAAAGCTGCACACTGTGTGCATTTCATTATGTTTGTGAATTATCGACTGCCCTCAACTCTCTCATGCAGAATTTACTGATGAGTTGCATTTAATTATTATAACTAAATATGATGCTAAAACATGTTATGAGGTCAAATTATACAAGAGACAGCAATCTATTTGAGACACATTTAAATATATAAACTGAAATTATAATATATATATATAATTTCATAATCTGTTGGAATCCTGGCAAAAACCAATGCAGATTTGTTCCTGTCTTTGATTTTATACGTCTACCTTATAATGTTTTGCTAGTTTTTTGATACTTTGTTAAAAAAAAATAAAAAAAAAAAAAAACTTTCTTTTGTTTTTTTCTCTCTTTTGTTTTCTATTGTTTATTGTTTGTTTGTTTATTGTTTAAGGAAATTCTACCACTGCTGTTCATTGTTCTTTAGTTTTAGCAGGTCGCTTTCGTAAATGAGCCCATGAGGTTCAAAAGATTTACCTGACTAAATAAAGGTTGAATGAATGAAAAAAAAAACAATTAGTTTTACTCCACAGGGCTGCCCACAATATATATTTTTTAATAAATACAGTTTTTATGAGTAACTGAAGAAATTGTGCATGTGCATGTGATAGTTTGTTTGTCCTGTTCCCTTGTGAACCAGAGGACAGATTTTAAATAAAGTTGTGCAACTGATTAACAATTGAAGTCACCACAATTCAAGATGGCTGCCACAGCTAATCAATGCCAAAACACAGAAATAGCTAAATCTCAGTCAGTTTTACAGATATTAGGATAAAGCTTGATGTGGTTCTAGCTAAAGGTAATCAGCGACATGCATGCTCTGTTGCTTAAAATTTCACACAATGAGCAAAAATGACATAATCAAACCTTCAAAGTATAAATGTGAAGGATATGATAAATTATGATTATTCTTTGAAAGTTTTGATTTTTTTGTAGGTCTAACTGTTCAGTAAAGTAAGTGGTACCACTTTACAATAAGACTACCCTTATACAGTAGATGACTAATAAATAGTTCATAGATTCGTTACTAATTCCTCTGTAAACACTTTATAAATCATTAATAACTGCTTATTTTGCATTAATTAAGGGTGATAGAGAAACAAAACCAACCAGTTTCAAGCCAATTAGTGAGCCAAATCTGTTCACATATATTTCATCTAGAGTTGTTATACTAAACATTTCAGACTAAGTTACTATCTTTTAAGCACAATAAGCATTGGTAAACCTTTTTAAATATTAGTTAGATACTTATAATGCAGCAATAAAGTACAACACTATATGCTAAAGAAATAGGTTTGCAAATGCTTATTGTGATTATAAGGCAGTAACTTAGTCTGAAATGTTTAATATAACAACTATTTATAACAACAAATTTGGCTCATTATTTGGCAAGAAACTGGTCAGTTTTGTCTCTCTGTTACCCTAATGCATAATAAGCAGTTATTAGTCATTTTTTTAAAGTGTTTATAGAGGAATTAATGTATCTATAAACTATTTGTTAGCATCTATAAAGGGAAGCCTTATTGTAAAGTTGTACCAAGTACTGTAGGTTAATTCTACAAAAATAAAAAAGTGTGTCAGGTTACAAATATGAAGAGAATGCTAACAGGTCAGGGAAGACTTTGCGAGATTACGATACATGTACTTAAAATCTTATTAGGTAATTTTCAAAATTATTGACCAAAACAGTTATATCTGTCTTTTCTTACAATTTTAGTGTAAAACTGTAGCATAAACAGCAATGTGTGATATGAATTCCTTTAAGAAAATGTACATATTTATTTTAGTATTATTCTTTTAGTTTTTTTCCCCATTCAAAATACATAAAGGTAGACATAATAAGTCGTTCAACCAGGTACAGTACTTTTATTTCAGCTTTCATAGATTCAACAAAATGTTTTTTGGTAGGACATAAAGAAAAACACTGGAAAACTATGAAAAAAGTATTTTGTTATTTCCTTTTGTGTGACAATCAATGCAAAAGCAAAAACAAAAAAAGGAAAGACAGCACAAGAAAGCACAAAGAGATGGTTACGTGATTTTATGTAACAAGACTTTATATTCAGTCTTTTTTTCTTGAATTAAACCAGTTGCCCTTGATTCTGATAAACAACTTGTCTCAGAGTTATTAATGTGGCCAAAGCCATGTTTTGTGAGTGTCCCTCATTGTGCAACTAAAACGTGTTGGTGTTTTGACAGTTATCAGTTCTGCCTGACTAGGATGAGATAATAGAGCTTGTCTTAAAACGTCAACGTCGTCTTTCTTATCTGTTTTATTTTCTCATAATAGGGAGTGATGAATTTCACGTAGCCTCATTTGCAGAATAATAAATTTACTGTGGAGCAGCACTACCCCTCCCTTGGTAATGTTTGGTAGGCAAGAGTAGGAATTTCAAGCTGCCGATAATCAGGGCAACTAGAGAAAGGAGCAGCTGAGAACAGGCCTGTGCAAAAACCCAAACAGAGCTCAAAGGCTGAGACTCATTTGCACTAAATGAAGTCTCCTCCTGCTGCACAAGAAACAACCCTGGCCTCACAGAGCTGTGTTCAAAGCCAACTTGATTTGTGCAGCACTTACAGTGCTTTGGAAAGGCGCTCATCTGAAGAAAGTGGTTATGTGCCTGCAACTGCGCTCCTGCAAAATTCATTATCTGGAAAATAAAATAAATAACTGCCCTCAGCAAATCATGCAGATAGTCTGCTGATAAAAGGCAAATGAGGGCTGTGCCGGTGCATAAACAAGTGTGTGGGTCTGAGGTGCTGAGTTAAAAGGAGGGTGTTTATTTTTTTTATTTGTCTAGCTTTGCATGCACGTGCACACAACCTCCTCCGATATTCACCTTGGCTGCCATTTATCAGATGCTTTATGTGGTTGTTATCAAAGAGCCCTGCTGTGCTTGGTGTAAAGTGAAGATTCGGCAGTGAGCGAATCTGAGAGAGGCTCTGCTTCATTGCAGCAGGACAGGAGGTTTAAATGATCAGCTCAGATATCACCCATCACCTTTCATACCAGGGTTTCAAACCAAAATCATCTTGTAACGACAAGCGATGGAGTAAAGGCCGTTTTGGTAAAACCAACATGCATGATCTCATGTCATATCTTGAGTTAGCTCTGGGAGTACGGTATGTCCTGAGGATGATTTTGGCAAACAATATTATAGCTAAATATCTGTGAAATTGACAGGGTTATGACCATCTGTGTGTTTTCTAAGTTTACTCTATCTGGCATCTACATCGAAAGTGGTTAACTCTAAAAGTTGTAAATGTAAATCCAATGATTACTTTTGGAGCATTTATGAAGATCCATCCAATGGTTTGTGAGACATTTTGCTAACTTGACAAACAAATACACACATCCACAAAAACACAGGAACACGTGAAATCATTATCACCCGTCAACAAAGGCAAAACTGCAATAGTCATACACATTCTGCTCACTTTCATGATTAAAACAAATTATAGAAACATTGTCTTTTTTAATGCAGTGTGAATGCTTATTGCTGGAAAAACATGCTGGAAAAACAGCTGAAGTTAGATGAAAAAAACAAGCTTAAATGTAGCTGAAAAGGAAACTCAAGTCTAAGTTATCTGAAGAAAGCAGAAAGAACACATACTGTATTTGCTGAATTAAGTTTAAATTATACAAGATACAAGATACAAGAGCTTTTATTAACATTGTACCAGTTCTCACCAATACAACGTGATAATGTATACACAGTCATCCAGAAGAGGGGTAGAGAATGTAAAGCTGCTGCTTATTCAAACACATGACATGTTCTTCAGCGCGGCCTCTCTCATCCGTCACGGGATGAAGGTCAAATCAGATATGGAAAAAGGAAAACACAATAGGTATCATTTGTGATATTCAAAAAAAGAATCTATCAAAGATTGCCTTAAGACACTCTATGATAAAGTCCCAAAAACTCTATCAGCATTAAGCACAACCAGACAAGACATTGTTGCAGTTTGACGACATGCAAGGAGATCAAAGAGTCTGTGAGTAACATTCAGATAAGCACAGTTCAGCAGTTGTTCAGCTTGGCGCTATCCGAGCGCACACACAGAGATCTCTGGGGGGGGGGGAGGTCAGCAAGGTCTCTTCAGCTCTACGACTCCAGGAGAATAGTTTCCAGACAGCCTTCTTTTCAAGGTCGTGTGCAGAAACCAGATTAGATAGTTCTTTTGTTTATCTTCAATCCAGGCCACAGTGTTCTTTTTGACTGCAGCCTTCCAAGTCCAGGTGCTGTTCAGGTCCAAAATCGCCGAATCATATGAGGTTCCGAGCTACGAACCCCCATCTGTGCCCTGATTGAGGCCGGGCGGCTGTAAACGAGTTCCAAAGCGCACCGCAGGTCCGCGGTGGTCTACCGCCGCTCCCATCGTGCGATTCAGTTCGTACAACAGCTGGGATGAGGAGCTCACAGCCCGGATCAGAGAATCTTGCTGATCAGGAAGTTTGGCCAGCGCGCTGATAGCCGCCGAAGTCTTCCTGAGCTTCCAGTAGCAGACAGCTCCGCTGACGCCAAAAAACAGAGCAGCTGCCACCAATATCCCAATAATCCACAAATCTTCCACGTCTTCGACAGACAAGACGGTCAGACACATAGGTTGCCACTGTCCCCACGAGTCCATCATGTATCCGACAGCGTGCGTGTCAGAGGGGCAGACTGCTTCTCCTGGCCCGGTCCGCTTCGTGGAAAAAATCTTATCTATAGAGGAAACAGCCCAATTTATTAAATCCATCGCAAATTGGTTCGAGTGAGCGCTGAAGAGTCACAGACGAGACAAAAAGCAAGCAGGGAGGAGGAAAACTTAAGGAGGGTAGGAGCAAAAAGATATGCAACTTGCTTTGCCGAGAGCGGAAGTAGAAGTTATACAAAGTAAGAAACGAGTATACAAATTAGAAAATTGACTAAAAAGCTGAAGTTAGCAAAAGATAGCAGAAAAGTAGCTGAAAAGGCAGAAAGAAGCTTAAATTACCAGAAGGAAGTGGAAGGAACTGAAATGAGCTATTAAAAAAAAACAGCCGAAGCTGGTGCAAAAAATGGAATTAGCTGTAAAAGCTAAATTTAGCACAAAACAGCTAAATAGTAGCTGAAATAGCAGAAAAAGCTGAAGCTCAAAGAAATAAGCTGACAGGAGCGTAACAAGCTGAAATTAGGAAAATAATTGAATTGAAATTTAATTCAAAGTAGAAAACATTACCATGAAAAACTTGAATTTATCCGAAAACAGCTAAAATTAGCTAAAAATTAGCTGGAAAAAGTAGAACAAGCTTAAATTACCAGAAAGAAATGGAGAGAGAGCACACTTTGCCCAATTATGCTGAAAGAAGCAGAAATTAGCACAAAAAAGTGGAAATTATCTAAGAAAAGCTGAAATAAAAACAACAACAACAAAAAACAAAAAACAGCTAAGTATCTTAAAAAGCAGAAAGCTGAAATTACCAGACTAAACTGGAGAGAGCAGTTTTCTGCTAAATTAGACTGAAAAAGTTTAAATGAATTACAAAAATATGGAATTGGCCGAAAAAGCTAAAATTGGCATAAAAGAGCTAAATAGTAGCTGAAATATCAGTAAAAGCTGAAACTTTCAGAAATAATCTGAAAGGAACATAAACTGAAATTAGCAGAAAGAAGTTAGAAGAGTCACAAAAATGCTGTAAAGTACCGGTAGTTAGCAAAAAATAATCTAAAAGGAGCTCAAAACAGCTGAAAAACAGCTGAAATTTGCTGAAAGTAGCTGGAAAATGTTTAAATTTGCACAATGAAGATGAAAGAAGCTTGAACCAGAAAAAACTGTGAACGTATAGCAGTAAAATTTTGTAAAATATCTAAAGCTTAAAAGGAAGTAAAAAGAACTCCATTCTAACAAAAATGGCTGAAAAGGCTACACGGTATATATTTCAAAAAGCTAAAGTTGTATCAATACCAAAGAAATCATAGCAGGATTGTCCTGAATGAGCTGAACGTTTTGATAGGTGATTTGTTAAAATAGAACAAAAATTGTGGAATGCGAAAGATGCCTAAAAACATATGGAAAAAACATGTGTCACCATAGTGCGAATGCTTCATAAACATTCACACAATTAAACAAACTTGAGCAGCACATATTGTTAACCCTCCTGCTGCCCTTGGATCAAAATGACCCACAAACTGAGGCCTCATGGGCCATTGTGACCCACTGGCAGCAGGAGCAGTAAACTTATGCACAAAGGTCGTTGTTTTTGTGTGTCCTGTGTGACTGAACAGTGTGACTGCTGCCTCATTCGTTCAGAAGTAACAAGTCACACATTCATTAGACACTGCTGGACACCAGCTAATGCAAGACACAGTGTGACCTTGTAAATGTTATTACAGGGTCAGGTGAAGCTGTTTGTAACACCCAGAAATGTGATAATGAGTAACAAGAATGTTATTCACTAATATTCAGAAATCAGCAGACATTTTTACAAAAATAACCTTCTTTTAATGAGCGTCCAATTCTAGCGCCAACTGACGGAGCATTCTAACAGGATTTTGCGGTACAAAACTGAAGACCACTGTTTGTCCCAATGTTAATTTGACAGTGTCTAATGGAGCATGGTGTTATAATTAACACCCAGCTTTAGCACACCATCAGCAGGCTCATTAAGCTGGAGCTATGTCACTGTGGGGAAACAATATCAGCTGTGATAGGAGCCACTTGATACAGGCTTTATTCAAGGGGCGGGTGTTCTTCAACCAGGCTCAGACAAACTCACATTTTTATTGCCCACGTTGTTTGTTTACCATGTTAGCAAAATACCTCAGAGACAACTGGACGAACATTAATGAAAGTGATCATTGTTAATTTGAAACTGATGAAACGTTCGAAGTCAGTTAAATTCAAGATGGCTGCCCCACTTCAGCAATCTTTAAAAAAAATGGCTATATCTCATTTAATTTGTTTGCTAATTAGCTCAGATTTGGTGTAGTAGAAGATAAAAGTCATTCTCAACTTATACTGTGAGAGATAACTGATTATACAAGATATGTTCCTGAAACTTTGCCATTAATTACTGCAGTCAACACTGCCTGTCTGTTAGCGAAATATTTGTTTGTCCACGGCTGGATTTTAACGAAACTCCCAAGAAGTAATGATTGGATGCACATCTACAACTGATTTATCTTTTGGAGTTGCACTGATTCAAGATGGCCACCGCAGTTAATCACTACGTGCGGACAAATAAATGCTGCAACTCAGTCAAATTTAAATATATTGAGCTAAAATTGAGTGTGGCAGTAGCTGAGAGTCTTCCTCAAACCAGACTTTATTGCAGTGTGCAGGATGCATTCCTTCAAGGAAAACTAAGCTCTTAATTTCAGTGCAAAATTATAAGCAAACATTCAAAGATGAAAAATCTGCAAGAACAAATTCTCGCCACCTCATATCTTTTATTTACAATTCCTATTAAGAGTATTTGATGGAAAACAATTAAGATGCTGCTTTCAAAAAAGAAACAAACCCATGAAGGCAGGAGTAAACAAACACGTTCAGCAACGTGAAATCTACGGCTCTCACCCCAATCCAGCGTGGGCCTGATTACCGCAGCAGGATTTGCCACGTCTTAATCAGAGTTTGAAACGGACTTGAGTGATGATTCATTAGGTAATCTGAAGAGGCTAGTTGGATCAGCTATCACACACAAACAGCCTGATTAAACCTATCAGTATATGCCTGCCACTTCAGTTGTGTTCATGCATCCTGATTCCTGAGTGTGTTGACTGTTCACGGTTTGTTAGCCATAACCTTGGGGATGGTCCACCCCCTAAACGCACAATATTTATGTCACGCTCGCTGTCATTTTATATTCTTTCAAATAATCAAACAATAAAGGAGCTTGTTTTTTCTAAAAGCACACAGTCGCCGTCCCATTGGGGTTGTGTTTGCGTGCGTCTGAATTTACAGCGTTGACGCATACATCAGTCCGGAGCACACCAACATTTGTGAAACAAAGATGATTATCTTTGAATAAACAATTCACTGGTAAAAGCCCAACTGCTCCCCAGTGGACTGTAATCATACAGCTGCGAGGCCGAAGAGGAGCCTGATGTGCACTCAATGAAGCAGAAACACGGAAACAATACCAACACTTCGACTTTGGGGCCAAATATATATATATAACTGTGTTTACAATGCAGCTGCTGTATTTGCATAAAGGAGCGTTTTGTCACAAAACACACTTTACAAGTTAGCATCCGCTGCTAACTGTCAACAGAGGATGATAACAACTGGTCTCTCTTGAAAATGATTCCTGTTGTCTCATTAAAATTACCTGTGCAGGTTAAGTAAGACTATAAATACATTGATTTTGCCTTTGCGTGCACACATGTGTGATAGGTCTCTGTTACCCAAATGTCTCAGACATCACTGAACAACTTTGAATAAATCTTACAGCAAGTAATGATTTGATGTACAACTAAAACTGATAAACTTTTGGAGTCAACTCGATTCAAGGTGGCTACCACAGCCAAACTCACATTAGAAAACACAAAGCTGGCTATAGTTCAGACAAATTTACAGCTATAAACCTAACAAGTCTGCAGCTGAGAGGGATACACAACATACTGTATATGTTATGCTCTTTATTGTATGCGTAGTACCACTCTAAAAAGTCCTTCAAAGGCTTAGTAAATATCACTATATTTATTAGTTAGTTGACCTTAATAAAATCTCTGAATATCAAATAACTGATTATTTAAGTTGTGTATACTAAAATAAATGTTTAAAAATTGAACATAGGTTTTTGTTTAAGAGAAAATCTTAAAGACCGTGTAAAGTGAATTTCAACATTTTCTTAAATAAACATTATAAATGTGATAATTGTAATGTTGTAAATGAGTAAAAAGTCTCAAAATTGTAGCTCAATTAATTTTGAAGTTATACATGAAACTGTGTATAAAGACATGTGTGTTTCAGGATTTTTTAGGCGTGTTTTAAACGGGACCGCGTTTCGTCACGCGGTCCTCATTAGTATAGCCCCCACCCCCTGCTGCTCCAGTCATATAAATTGTTCTTCGCATGGGTGGAGCCGTTCACTCGCGACTCGCAGATAGCATCAGATAGCAATAGCATAGATATTTTGTTCATTGTTAGCTAGCTAATCAATTATGCCTCGTTCCTGCATCTTCCCAGGATGTTTTAATGGTCAGGGCACCTGCTACTGACCGTCTCCCTCCTCAGCCTCCGGACACCGCCGCCGCCTTTCCTGTTTCTTTTCTTTCTTTTTTTTTATTGCTAAGCCTGTGCCCTACAAGTTCACAAGCTCCTTTTTTGCTAAGAAAATGCGACAGGTCCATTGCATACTTAGTTATCAACGTGATTACTCTTTATCTTAATCACCAACACAGCCCCCGCATGCGATGTGTCGGGTCGGACCGGTGCAGCCGCGCGAGTCCGCTCATCTTCTAAACACAGAACAGCGGAGTTATGAATTATAGTTGCGTCCTCAACTTTAAAAATAAAACCAGAGTTGTTTGTGCACTAAAAACAGCGTAACTCTTGGAAAAAGGAGCAAACAGAGCAGGTTTACTGATGAACCTGTCTTCCTCCTCCACACAGTTCAGCTCTGAGCGAGAGAGTCCTCCTACTTGCTCTCTGAGCTGCAGTGCTGAGCTGAAACCACGCCCACTGCTGACACGCCCCCACAGTTCTAGATTAAGGGAAAACAATGTATTTTCATGATTTTTGACACTTAATTTTATAAGGAAAACAATGTTTTTAATCAGTCAGATTTATATGGGTGATTAATAACACATATTTATGCCATGTGATAAACTAAAAACACAAATCTAATTTCACTTTACACGGTCTTTAAGTTTGGGTCAAGACCCCTCTCTAATAGTTATAAGAAGTGATAGTGAACACAAACCACAAAAGTCCAAACAGACCAACCGAAGATGTAAATGGATAAAATAGTAAAATAGTTGGTGAGGCTGTTCATCTTGTGAATATGCCATGTGTTATTGGCCAGATGGGAATATTAAATGCTTCTACTTCTGAAGCCAAAACTCTCTGCTACATTTTTTCAATCAAAAGTTGAAGACTTTGGGAACCACTGCTTATAACATTTGTGTGACTTTTAACAGTCCAAGCATGACAAATCAGGTGTGCTGTGTCAAGAGGTTAGGATCAAGAAAAATGTTTCTATTTCTGAACCACAGTCATCAAGCTGTAAGAAACAGATTGAAAAATGCTGCTTAGTGCACTTTCCAACCAGAACAACAGGCTGTTGAACATGATTAAAGTGTGGCCACAACAAAACCTTGACCATGAATAGAGCTAACGTGTACAAAATGTACTTGAATGCATCATGTTGAGAACAGCTATAGTCTAAGTGTTGAAGAAAAAACATATTTGACTTAAAAACTTGTAAAATCAATAAGATTAAACTGCCAAGCACATTTTGTTACCTCTTTAGAGAAAATATATTTATTTGTCTCATTTTGTCTCTATGTGTCCTTGAGATAGACTTGTGACCTGTCCAGGGTGTCCTGTCCCTTGCATAATCACTGCTGGAGATGAAGCTTTCCACAACCTGCAAAAAGAACCAGGTAAAGAAAATGGTGGATAGATTTTATTTTATTTTTTTCAAATGTCAACTTTTACATTGTAAGGCAACATTTATACAATCTAATGTTGCTCCATGGGTTCAGTACTTCAATGTTTTATTATATTTTCCTGCAAGATTTTTATGACTAAACAAACTAACAAAAACAAACCTGAAGAAAACAATAAAAATAAAATATTAAACTTAAAAGTATTAAAATAATCGCCTCCACCATTTCAAGACAATGAATTGCCATATTTAAAATATAACTTGAAAATCTAAAACAAAAGAAAAAAATGTATGTAAAAATATATACTTTGGAAACCAACGTCAAGTATTCAAAACTTATTTAGCTCATTTAGAAGTTCCAAGAATTTCTGTTGCTGTTTAAAATCAAAAAATAAATTTTAAATTATTTAAAATGGGTGGGGTTTCATTTTACTTTACAAAAACTCATGAAACTTGCATAAAACCTCACGGTCTCCAGTTGTGAATGAGTAGAGGCCATATGCCAGTAAGCCCGGTCCGGGGGCCTTTCTGGGTGGAGTTTGCATGTTCTCTCCGTGCATGCGTGGGTTTTCTCCGGGTGCTCCGGTTTCCTCCCACAGTCTAAAAACATGCATGTTAGGTTGATTGGTAACTCTAAATTGACCCTGGGTGTGAGTGAGACAGGTCCCTCTTGTAAATGAGTCCCCATGGCTCAACGAGGCTAGCCTGTATAAATAACGGTTGAATGAATGAATGAAAAGCATCATTTTGACTTTTGCACTTTATAATTTTTACCATTGTTGGTACAAAAGGCTCCATAACTTGAAGCAGAATTTTCAACATCAGTTTATTTTTTGTTTTGTTTTTTCATTTTGGCACATTACGCAGTCTGAAAGATGTCAGAAAACTCTGGGCCTCTGATGTGAGGTCTGAGTGATAAGCCCAGACTATATGAAAGTTCACTGTCTCTCACATTTATCAGGTTTAACAATTTTCCATTTATTGCAGCATCAATATAGCAATGCCGCAATAAATTAAAATCAGTTTCTTTAAGTTGCTCAGTCAGCTTTAGTATCTGATTTTGCCTGTGGTCTTCTTCTATTTGCCAAATCTTATGTGAATGCCTCCGTTGAGCTCAAACGTTTCCCACGGATAGATCCAGCTCTACAAGAACACCTCCCTTTTTACACTGAAGTAACCTGGAACCAACTTTGAAAGCAAGTTTATGTCAGGATCATGTGATGTCTGGTGGTTTAGTCTTGAGAGTCTTGTATTTAGTTTTCTCTGTGAGTTTATTTTACTTGACTGGACTATTGCAATATTATCTGGGTGTCCAAATACTTCTTTAAAAAGTCTTCAGTTGATCCAAAATGCTGCTGCTAGAGTGTTAACCGAAGTTAGTAGGAGAGATCATATCTCTCCAGTTTTAGCTTCTATCTATTGGCTCCCTGTCAAGTTCAGAATTTAATTCAAAATCTTACTTCTAACCAACAAAGCTCTCAAAAACCTAGCTCCATCTTAGATTAGAGATCTTGTTGTTCCATACCAGAAAGTTCATTCTCAATAGTCCAGGTATCAAATCCGCTCATTCTCAATCAGTTCATCTGGACAGTTTCTTTTTAGTAGAAACGTTTCACCCTCACTCCAGAGGGCTGTGACAGGGTTGTTGTTCCATAATTTTCCTAACAGAGCACTTCACTTTCAAACTGCAGGCTTACTTGCGGTTCTTTCCAGAAGCAGAATTGGAGGAAGATATTTCAGTTATCAGTAGGCCTGTCATGATAAACAATATATCAACTAATCACTTGAGAAATGAAAATGATCAACCTCCTTTTTATTTATCAGTTTTATCATTTCTTAATGTCTCTCTTTCTACTGAAGATACTGGATGACAAAAGGCTCAACTTTGGTGCTCTTCAGTGACCCCCCTCCCTTCCTCTTTAAAATCCATAACCATCCAAAATCACATTTTTGGATCATAAAATGCAGCTAAGTTGAAAAGCTAAGTGACAAGTTAAACTAACAGGCCGACCTCGGAAAAAAAATGTCCGTCCTGTCGAAGTTCCAAAATTCACGGTTGAAACCTGTGCATTCATGCAAAAAGTTGTTTTTTCCCCACAAAAAGAAGCTGAGAACTTGTTTACTGGTTTTTATTAAAAGCTATGTGTGAAAAATGCTATGCTAAAGAGCTGAAATCGCACAGAGCATCCGCCATTTTGAGAACCGAAAACAAGGAAGGAGAGACAGCAAGGGGCCTCCCTCCCATTTTTCTTAGAGACACATTGCTCGCTCCCTCACTATCATCCTTCAGTTCAAACAGTCTTATACTGCTATCCGGTGTTTAAAATAAGGTATTACACACAAAACAAATCAAAATTTCTTCTTAAATTTGACAAAGACTAATTATTGTAAAATTTCAAACAATATCGTTTATCATTCGCAATAATTTCTGAGATGATTAATCGCCCAGCAAAATTTTTATATTGACAGGCCTAGTTATCGGGCTCCTTTCTTGTAGAACCAACTTCCAGTTTCTGTTCATGAGGCTGACACGTTGGAGAGCGAGAAGGACTTGTACCAACTGGCAAGACAGAGGGATCAGGCAAAGGATGTGCAGCAGGTTAGACTTATTAAAAATAGGAATGGTAATGTGAGGAGAGTGTGATGGGAAGATGGAAGGATTACTTTGAGGAGCTAATGAATGAAGAGAATGAAAGAAAAAGAAGATAAGAGGTCATAGAAACTGTGGACCAGGAAGTGGGAAAGATTAGTGAGGGTGAAGTCCGGAAAGCTCTGAAAAGAATGAAGAGGGTGAAGACAGTAGGACCTAATGACATACCAGTGGAGGTTTGGATATGTCTTGGAGAGATGGCAGTGAGGTTTTTGACTCAAATATTTAATGGAATATTCGAGGGTGAGAAAATGTCTGATGAATGGAGAAGAAGTGTGATGATTCCCAATTTGAAGAACAATGGTGATGTACAGAGTTTTAGCAACTACAGGGGAATTAAGTTGATGAGCCACATGATGAAGATCTGGGAGAGAGTTATGGAAACAAGACTTGCACAAGAGGTGACTATCTGTGAGCAGCAGTATGGTTTCATGCCAAGAAAGAGCACCACAGATGCCATCTTTGCTTTGAGGATGCTGATAGAGAAGTACAGAGAGGGTCAGAAAGAACTCCATTGTGTCTTTGTGGATTTAGAAAAAGCATATGACAGGGTGCCAAGAGAGGAGGTGTGGTATTGCATGAGGAAATCTGGAGTGGCAGAAAAGTATGTTAGACTGGTACAGGACATGTATGAAGACAGCAGGACAGTGGTGAGATGTGCTGTAGGAGTGACAGATAGCTTCAAGGTGGAGGTGGGAGTGCATCAAGGATCGGCTCTGAGCCCCTTCTTGTTTGCTCTGGTGATGGACCGACTAACAGATGAGGTCAGGCAGGAATCCCCATGGACTATGATGTTTGCAGATGACATTGTGATCTGTGGTGAGAACAGGGAACATGTGGAAGAGAACTTGGAGAGGTGTAGGTATGCACTTGAAAGAAGAGGAATGAAAGTCAGCCGAGTACAGTACATGTGTGTGTGAATGAGAGGGAGGCTGGTGGAACAGTGAGGCTACAAGGATCAGAGGTCACAAAGGTGCAGGACTTCAAGTACTTGGGGTCCACCATACAGGAAAATGGGGAATGTGGGAAAGAAGTGAAAAAGAGAGTCCAGGCAGGATGGAGTGGATGGAGAAAAGTTTCAGGAGTGATTTGTGACAAAAAGGTGTCAGCAAAGGTTAAAGGAAAAGTTTACAAGACAGTGGTGAGACCAGCTATGTTGTATGGTCTGGAGACAGTGGCACTGACAAAAGTTGGCTTGTTATGCTGCTATAGGCTTACTGTAAGACAAATTGACCTCAATTCCTTAAATGAATCTTTAAAATTGAATTGTTTTCATTTGATACTACTGTATTTCTATTTTAACATGTGATTCTTGACCTGCCATTGTGTATCTGTTTCTCTCAAACCCAGCCGGTCGATGGCCACTTGTCCTGAGCCTGGTTCTGTTAAAGGTTTCTTCCTCATGAGGGAGTTTTTCCTTTCCACTGTTGCCTTCATACTTGCTCAAGATGAGAGTTTGCGATGAAGTTAAACTCAGTCTGATCCTCAGATAAATAATGTTATTAACTTACTTTTATATGTTTCTGTTGTTATTTTTATGAATGTTTTATATATGAATGTTTCTGTTCAGTGCCCTGAGATGACTTCTGTTGTGACTTGGCACTGTATAAATACACTGAATTAAATTGAACTGAACTTGTGTTTTCAGATTTTCCAGTTTTCTTGCCCTCCCGTAGTTCTGTTCATGCCCCGCCTACTCTCACCTGCCATTGTCAGACATTGTCACCACCAGGTATTTATTTTCACATGCTAATGTCTCTTTAAATACTTTGTCATTACAATTGACCCTTGCCCATGCATTGAACTTTACATGTTAATCCTGTTTATTTAAATCATTCCAGTCTCCTTCGACTTTTTCATGTTGTATTTCTTTGAGTTTTCATTTTGAGTTTTTGTGCTGCCGCATCAGCCCTTTGCTTTGCCATTTTACATATATATATATTTTTTATATAAATTAATATTTACAGTCAAACATTTTGAGTTTTTATTTTGTGTTTTGGTTCACCTCTTCTACCAAACATGATAATCACATATGTGTCCATAATAGAAAAATGGTGAATATTGGAAAAGTTTTAATTGGGCATTTTTTAAATGTCGTACTCTGTAGGTTCTGAAGTGACTGTTGATGAAGCTAGTGGAATAAGGGCGGTCTTTGCTAAGAAAGCTGACATTTACTATGTGTTCCCAGGATTGTGCTGACGCTGTAGATTTTTGTGACTGCTTTAACATGACCCACTAATTACATTACATTTGACCATGACAAAGACTATGGAGCGTACAACTGAAATAGATGGAATAAGCCAGTTTAGCAGGTATGGACTGTCTTTTGTAAGACTGAGGATGGTCTTGAGTTATTCTGTAAAGGACTAGAAAGAACAGATCACAAGAGATAAAGATGTGTTTTTTAATGTTAACATTGGTCCTTATTTATTCCTCTTTTATATTTATGGGATCCCAAAATTAAAGTAGTTTTAAGTCAAATCAAGAGTACCGGTATGGCAAACAGTGAGGAGTTTAGACCATTTGTTCTGCTAAATACTTTGTATTATTGCTGATCAGTGGTTGCAATAATAATAAATGTTGCACTAGATTTAAAAAAAAAAACACGTTTGAAATGTGGTATCGCATTTTCTTGTCAATCTGTAAGTAGTTGGGATCATCGACATAAAAAGGATGACCAACTGTATCTGCCTTTCCCAGATGTTTAAAACTGAAGTCAATCTGGTTTAAGGGAGCTGCCACATATTTTTGGAGCCAGAGTCTGCTCAGTTGGGTTTTGTGGCTGTAAGCCCCGCCTACTCCCCTCCACACATCCCTGTGGTTTTGTAGGCATCATCAAATAATTCATTACAAGTAAACTTTTTAAAAATTAATATTTGAAAATACAACGCCAAGGTCATAAATTGTGTTTCAACAAAAGTAAACATATGGAAACAATTATCAGAGAGAGTCAGAGTCAGAGAGTCTTTATTGTCATTTGCACCGCATGTGGTACATGTGATGAAAACGAGATTATGTACACGGGGTCCCAGTTACATCCAACAACAAATGAAAGAGAAAAACAGTAATAACATCTAGAACTAACTAAGAAAAACATCAACTAGTAATACACTAAGCCTAATATAGTGGGAATAAACAGCAGCACGAACATGAGTTTGTATGAGCAGATGGTCACAGATGAACACAGATGAACACAGCAACAAGAAAACAGATCAGCATCAGCATGATGTGATATTTTGCAGTGTTTATTTTTTATTTTATTTTTATTTATTCATGAGTCTAACAGCCTCAGGGTAGAAGCTGTTCCTCAGTCTAGTGGTTCTACACTTGATGCTCCTCAACCTCCGTCCTGAGGGGAGTGGGGCAAAGAGTGAGTGTGCTGGATGAGTGAGGTCTTTCATGATGCAGGTGGCTCTTTTCCTGCATCTGGAGGTGTAAATGTCTGTGATTGTGGGGAGACTGACTCCAACAGACTTCTGTGCAGCCTTCACCACTCTCTGCAGAGCTTTCCTCTCTTCAACTGTGCAGCCTCCATGCCACACGTTGATGCTGGAGCACAGGACGCTCTCCACTGCACACCTGTAGAACGAGGTGAGAACTGGGCTGCTCAGACCAGCTCGTCTCAGCCGTCTGAGGAAGTAGAGTCTCTGATGACCTTTCTTGATCAGGCTGGTGGTGTTGTTGCTCCAGCTGAGGTTATCATTCATGTGTACACCCAAGTATTTGTAGCTGGAGACCACTTCCACTGCAGACCCACCTATTTTCAGTGGGGCATGGGTGTGTTTGTTCCTTCTGAAGTCCACAATCATCTCCTTTGTCTTCTTCACATTCATGTGAAGATTATTCTCTTTGCACCAGCTCTCCAGGTGTTCCACCTCCTGTCTGTAGCTGGACTCATCATTGTTTGTGATGCATCCCACCACCGCTGTATCATCTGCAAACTTAACAATATGACAGCCTGGAAGTGTGGCTGTACAATCATATGTGAGCAGAGTGAACAGAAGGGGGCTCAGCACACATCCCTGAGGAGAGCCAGTGCTGAGGGTTATGGTGGAGGAGGAGAAGTTGTGGATCTTCACGGACTGTGGTCTGTCTGTTAAGAAGTCTAGTACCCAGTTACAAATAGAGGGGCTTAGTCCAAGTGTAGATAGTTTGTCTATCAGAGTTTGGGGGATCATGGTGTTGAAGGCAGATGTGAAGTCCACAAAGAGCAGACGCACGTATGAGTCTTCTGATCCAGGTGGGTGAGAGCAGTGTGGACCACGGAAGAAATGGCGTCCTCTGTTGATCGGTTCTCACGGTATGCGTATTGATGAGGGTCCTCATTGATGTTGACGGTTGCCTTGATGTGGGACATGACCAGTTTCTCAAAACATTTAGCGACTATCGGGGTGAGGGCCACCGGTCTATAGTCATTCAGACCAGTCACTGTGGAGCTCTTTGGGACTGGGATGATGGTCGCGGTCTTCAGGCAGGTGGGAACTGACTCCAGTGCAAGTGAGGTGGTGAAGATGTCAGCCAGCACCTCACAGAGCTGGTCCGCACATTCCTTCAGAACTTTCCCTGGGATGTTGTCTGGTCCGGTTGCTTTATGAGGATTAATCTTTCTGAGACTGCCTCTCACTTCTGCTGCGGACACCCTGAGATGCTCTTCATCTGGTGATGAGGTGAGTCTGGTGCTAGCTGGTCTGTTATTGTATGTAATTGTAATATTTAGTTCCATTCATATAAATAGATTAACTTATTCTGCAGCCCACCTACAGGGGGCACTCATTCTATTTTTGCTTCAACTTCCACATTACATCCCTGTGTCTGGGTAGAATACAGTATTATCCATCCATCCATCCATCCATTGTCTTCCGCTTATCCGGGGTCGGGTCGCGGGGGGTAGAATATTATAATAATTATTATTATTTGCTATTGATTTTAATTTGATTAAACGCTGCTGCTCAGTGGTTCTGGACCTTGCTTGGGCTTCTTATTATTCTTGGATGTTCACAAAATGTCTGTTAAAGCAAGAACAAGTGACTAAAACTTATGTTATTTATAAAAATTTGATATGTTTACTGTTGTTTTTAAACTTACCGGTAAGCATGCATTTCATAAAACTAGCCCTGTTTTGACAGGACTCAGCCTCTTTGGCCTGTCCAATCATGTCACTGACTTGTTGCCAAATAAACTATTTTTAAAGTGTTCTTCCAGAAGGTTTTTATGATTTTATTATGCAATAAACAGCTTTCACAAACATCTTAAAAACTAATTTCTGGCCTCAACTTTAAAATTACTATATTAAAATAAACAAATTAAATTAAAAATGAGTGTTTACTGAACGTAAGGAATTAATTAAAAGTAATTTATTTTAAGTTATTAAGCGAATAAATATGGTTTGCTGATTTTCTGCTAAGTCTAACAAAAGTGATTTATTTCCTTAAAATATGAAACACAAAATAGAAGAGGAAAAGAGAAAATCACATGACAGTTTAGCGCTATTTCTTTACAAATACTTGAACTGGGTGGTTTTGCATTTCTCAAGGTAATCTTCATTTCAAGACCTCCAGAAATGCTGCAAGTAAAACTATGGAACAAAATCTTTAAAATACTTCATTATAATTACGTTAAGGTCATGAAAGAGCATGTTCTTGTCTACTTCTTGGCTGTGCTCACTCATGCACAATCTCAGAATGCACCCTTTAAACTTTAAAGCACCCATTCTAATCTCTCTGACTGGAGAGAACAGACTACAGTATTTAAATTCTGATGAAATGGCTGGATTTGAACCATACAGAAGTATTTAATTGGCTTTCTGCAGAGGTTGTGTGCATTAATTATAGTTTTTGTTATTTGCATGAAGTCAAGTGTGAGGAATGATCTTTCTAATGGTTTTATGGAAGCCTGTCTGCTGTTAATACACCATTATCCTCAATATTTTGAAATATAAGGAGTGGGCATTTTACTACCTGCTGATAGGAGGATGAAGGGCCTTGCTCAAGGGCCCAGGGTAGGGTGAATTATGGTGAAGGCAGATGTGGGTGCTTAATCTTTCCCACCTGCATTTTGATGTCAGTCCGGGGAGTTGAACTGGCGACCTTCCGATCACAGGCCCACCTTGTCTAACCTCTGTGCCACCACTCCTCATTATGGTATCAAAAACTATAGTATCAGAAATACACCTAAATTATGTCATTTCTTGACAACTGCTGCTGAAATAGTTTCTACAAAATAATTTATTGCTATTGATGTTTACCCTTTACCCCTAAACCCATTTTGATTTCAATTCACTTCAACCTTTATTTAGACAGATAAATCACACTGAGCCTCATTTACAAGTGAGATCTGTTTCGACAGACCAAAAAATGTAGTGAAACTGGACACATACTGTATAGGAATTGGAGGCAAAAAAAAAATTCTATCAAACTCTTTCTTCTTGGCTGAGAAGAAATACACTGATAATGAAAAAAACACCTTGCACATACAAGCACATGGTGACATAGATATTCCCCTGGGGGGGGGGCAGGGGGTGAGGATGCTCTTGGGGGCGGGAGTTCTGATAAGGATGGAATAATCGGCCAGTTTCCTCCGGTGAGATCCGTAAACATTCTCGACGGATGACGGAGAATGGCCAAGGACAACGCCAATGGGAATCCAAAATTCCTGAAATGATGGCACAATGTTTATTCAGCTGGTTCCCTCAGACAGATCAGTGGAATTCCTCAATGGGAGGGAGGGGGTGCAAAGCGTCAGATTACATGGATCCTGACGAATTGAGATAAGGTGGCCTGCAAGACCAGCCAAGGGAGCCAAATTGAGATAAACGTCGAGTTTTGAAGACAGGCAGAACTTTAATTTTTATTTGCCGTGAGTCTTTGCTGGTCTCATGTAGATTCCGAAAGGAATGATCATTCAGTAACTTATATTTCTTGATAAAATCATCACATATTTACAAATAACTTTTCTAGTATTTTTGAAAACTGAGTGAACAGAGTAGAAAATCTGTTTAAACAAATCTAAATTTGAAATGTTTTTTGGGGTGGCCATGTCTTCTGTACTATAGAGGAGATGAACTATATGCCCTGTTATCAACAGCTCAAAAGTCTACCTCTCTGAAGATTTGGGGGTGCATTAGTGCCAAAGAAATTGGCAGCTTAAACACTTAGAATAATAATATAATAATAATCATTTTATTTAAAAGTGCCTTTCAGGACACCCAAGGACACTTAACAAACCAATACAGTGTAATACAGATCAAACAATATCAGCGACAAAGGTACCATCAATGCAGCAAAGTTTTTACAGGTTTTAGAACAACATGTTCCCATGTAGATGAAAGACCCAGAACTGTTTACAAAGTAAAAACTAAAATCATACATCAGAAAAGAATGGGGAAAATGCTCTCCTCCAAAAACTTTACCAACTGGTGACCTCAGTTGTTAGTTATTTGTCACAGAGGTAAACATGGCCTGGTTCTAACAATTTTTTTTTTAATGTACTGCCATAAAATTCAAAATTACCTCATGTTGTCTTAAAAATGCACAATTTGTTAGCTTAAACATTTATTATGTTTACTATGTTTTAATGTGAATAAAATATACATTTACAAGAGTGGCAATTTATTGCATTCTGTTCTTCATTTTTCACGACTTCCTAACGTTTTTTTTTGTATTGGGGTTAAACTTAAGAGTTTAATAAAATGTGGTTTAAAATATTATGGCATATGTCTAAAAAAGTTAAGTCAGGTCTTCTGGATGGGGGTTCTTCTTGTTGAAATGTTTTGTCTTTTATCCAAAATACTCCGTCAGTCTGAAGAGCTGCAATTCAGTCTTGAAAGAAGCACCTTCTCATAGTGGATCAACCAGTTTGCTAGTGACATCCAAAACTAGTTGTTCTCTTGCAAAAGGTGAACAATCAGCCTAGCAATTGGTTGTTAGTGCTCTGATGGCCGCTTGCTATTCACAAGGGGCTGAGTGATACTAGCAATAACAGCATTGTAAGAGGGGGACAGTTGAACCCGGAGGCCTCCACCTCTGTTTAATGATGGACGGTTTCTTTTCACAAAGATGGCCTTTACTCCTCTCTCAAACCATCGTTCCTCTCTATCAAGGATGTGAACATCATCCCAAAAGAGTGACCGCTGGCCTGGAGATGAGTGTAGACTGCAGAGTCCTGACCTGATGATGTTGATCTTCTGTGCTGGGCCATCCTTTTGGCCAGTGGCTGTTTAGTTTCCCGATATAAGACTGATCACAGCCCTCCTGACACTGAACAGCATACACAATATTACTCTGTTTGTGCCGGGGGACTGGATCTTTGGGATGAACCAGTCTTTGCCGTAATGTATTTTGGGGTTTAAAAGCCACTGGGACGTTGTGTTTAGAAAATAAACGTCTCAGTTTCTCTGAAACTCCCGCAACATACGGAATGACCACTGGTCTGGGTTCCTTCTTTTCACCTGATGGCTGGCTGGAGTCCTGTTTGGGTTTCTTCTCTGCTTTCAGGAAGGCCCAGTTAGGATATCCACATTTCTCTAGAGCCTGTTTTGTGTGTGATTTCTCCTTCTGTCTGGCTCCTGAGTTAGTGGGGACACTGTCTGCTCTGTGATACAGAGTCCTGATGACTCCTAACTTGTGCTCCAGAGGGTGATGGGAGTCAAACTGTAAATACTGGTCTGTGTGGGTGGGTTTGCGGTACACCTCAGTTTGCAAATTTCCTCTATCAGAAACTGAGACCTCACAGTCCAAGAAAGCCAACCTGCCATTTTTTACATCTTCTCGTGTGAACTTGATATATTTATCCACAGAGTTGATGTGATCAGTGAAATGTTGGACTTCCTGAGATTTAATTTTAACCCAGGTGTTATCAACATACCTGAACCAATGACTTGGTGGTCTCCCTGAAAAGGACGTCAAGGCTCTCTTTTCTACCTCCTCCATGTACATGTTGGCAACAATAGATCTTTGGAGCACACGTCACTGTGTCGGGGAGTGTCGGGGAGTGTCGGGGCGTTCCGGTCTCGACCGCCATCTTTGTTGCCCTCAGAAAAAATAAAATAAATTCAGGAGATTTCCATCGTTTTCGCGCTGTATCTTCCGTCACGATTCTGAAAAGCAGCGCAAAATAAAGTGGACTATCGTAATAAGCTTCTCCCAGATGACAAAAAAAAACTACATGGAAAAAAATCGGTATAATTGGAAATGTTGCCCGTTTGAAATAAATAAATAAATGGAGCAGAGACCTGGAGTAATACTTACCTCCACTGACATTCCCAGTCATTTTAGCAGACCTGGTCTGTGTCAGTGTTTACACCACAAATAATTTTTATAATTACAATTCACTGGGAGAGCTGGTCCAATCTATGAATAGCTGGATAGATGATTTGGACATTTTTAAATCCCCCAGATTGTAAATACGTTGAAGGTACGTTGTTGGCTCATTAATTTTACATAAATTATTAATATACATGTCTTTCAGAATCAATCAACCTTCTGTATGCTATGAGTATTAGAAATTGTGAACACTTAATTTTTTATAGTATTTTAACTGATTTACAAAGCTCCACGTAGAAAATACCTTATTTTTAATGACTTGAGCTTGTCATGTAGACTTCAAATCTTGATTAGATTACTTTATATATATGTATTAAGATGCATATATATTATAGACAAATGTTTCTGTCTTTTCATTCACCATTTTAATTGTGTGTTCACAGGTTCTGCTCTCTGAGTCATGAGGGTGATGCATTAAAATACAGCTAGCAGTACAAAATCCAACTCCTGAACTTGGAGCATCTTCTGATGGACTCACAGTGTGATCGCTGCTGCCTGGAGAAAGTTCCCTCACAGATACAAGCAAGGGCGTAGATTTCATCTCATTATTGGGGGGGACCATAAACAGGGAAATTTTTTAAGAGCAATTTTGGGGGGGTCGGCAAAGTTACAGTGAAATGTAATGCAGAATGTACAGATGGAAGTTTATCCAAACTGCATGCATATACTATGCAGAATAATCAGCAATAATATTGATTTAAATGGCATGTACTGTATTTAGTAGTCTTAATACTACTATTAATCAGTACAATAGTGACACTCATTACTCTTGTAAAAAATTTTAATGTGTTCAATCTTTGCCACTTGTCAAAATGACAAGTGGCAAAATGAGAATTTTGCAAAATAGGTCCCCTCTAAATATTGTTTAAATTTCAGTTTGGCTTGTATTCATAGATTGCTGTGGTCAGTGTCACTGATAATCTGGTACCACACCTTCCCAAAATCTTAAAGCTTAAAAAGAAAACAGTTTTCAAGGAGAAGAAATACTTTAATGCAGGGGTCACCAAACTTTTTGAGACTGAGAGCTACTTCAGTGGGACCAAGAGGCACAAAGGTCCACTTGTTCGTTCCAAACAAATTTGCATGGTTCAACTTTAATTATAGTATTAATAATAATACATTTACATACATGTGAATATATGACTGCCTGATCACATCTGATCTGGTCTGTATTATTAAAGACTCCACACAATGATTTAGCTTGGTAAATATGATCAATTATTATTGATAATTACCAGTAGTGATTAGAACTCTCAATCAAGAACTTGAGTCCTCAGTTTGAATAATTTTTTGGTTCTTCTGTGCAAATGTAAATTGTTCTTAGCTTTGACTGGGAGTGTGGATGGTTGTTTGTCTCTTTGTCTGTCTCTGTGATGGACTGGAGACCTGTCCTGGGTGTCCCTGCCTTCACACAAAAGCAGCTGAGATTGGTTCCAGTCCTAAACAAGGGGGCATAATGGATTACTTATTAACTGATATTTAAACATAAAACACTATTTCTTTTATGTTAAACTCAATCTGTAACATTTGAAATTCATTGGATTTTATAAATATTTTATTAACTGTTTTGTAGAAATGAACACGTTTGTAACATTCATTCAAAATATGCCTTTTACTATTAACAAATCTGTAGCATTTTTTAAGAACCTATTAAGAATAAAATCTTCCAGTTGCAGATACAAAATATCAATAATGTAATTGTAATATAATAAACAGTGACTTTTTTTATTAACCATGTAACATAAGTATTGATCCTTAACATTTTTTATAATAATTTATTTAGAAAGCCCTTTAAAACAACCACAGCTGCAACAAAGTGCTACACATATAAAATCATTTTAACTAATCATCACATCTTCTCTACTCTTT
This sequence comes from Garcialebias charrua, assembly GCA_038048925.1. NCBI lineage: Eukaryota > Metazoa > Chordata > Actinopteri > Cyprinodontiformes > Rivulidae > Garcialebias > Garcialebias charrua. Next base: position 33,929 of record JBBPBX010014940.1, read on the forward strand.
TTAAATTATTTATCTTTCACATATTTTATCATTACTTCTTTCAAGAGCTCCACACCTGAAAATATGATGAATGTGAATCCATCCTGCTCAAAGCTGCGCTGACATTCTTCTGTCTGTTGTGAGCCAGTTAGCATTGAAGCTAGCGTGTTAGCTGATGAAGTGTCGCTCCTCGTTGCGTTTTGCTGTTGCTACAGCCACTAATGAGACACAGACACACTTGTCTTTCAACACTGTAAAAGACCTTTTCCTCCCAGTAACTGTCACCTATGTTTTAAGTAGCTACTTACTGGAAGTTAATAGTTTGTGCTGCAGCTCACTCCCACCCAGAGGCTCCGCGCCGAGCCTGTGACTCCGGTGCTCTTGTTGTTCCTTGTAAACATTGGACTAAACCATTTTCCAACAGAGAAGGGGGGGGGGGCAAAATTTCCTTTTTTTTCTTAGAATAATGGCGGATTTCTCTCTTTTTTTGCCCTTTTATATTTATATCTGTTGGAGTCAGTCTCTCCACCATCACAGACATTTACACCTCTAGATGCAGGAAAAGAGCCACCTGCATCATGAAAGACCTCACTCATCCAGCACACTCACTCTTTGCCCCACTCCCCTCAGGACGGAGGTTGAGGAGCATCAAGTGTAGAACCACTAGACTGAGGAACAGCTTCTACCCTGAGGCTGTTAGACTCATGAATAAATAAAAATAAAATAAAAATAAACACTGCAAAATATCACATCATGCTGATGCTGATCTGTTTTCTTGTTGCTGTGTTCATCTGTGACCATCTGCTCATACAAACTCATGTTCGTGCTGCTGTTTATTCCCACTATATTAGGCTTAGTGTATTACTAGTTGATGTTTTTCTTAGTTAATTCTAGATGTTATTACTGTTTTTCTCTTGCATTTGTTGTTGGATGTAACTGGGACCCCGTGTACATAATCTCGTTTTCATCACATGTACCACATGCGGTGCAAATGACAATAAAGACTCTCTGACTCTGATATTGTTTAAAGACACGGTTTCCTTTATTGAATTATTGGGGGGGACAGATCTATATTTCCCCAAGATTGGGGGGGTCCGGACCCCCCCGACCCCCCCAGGATCTACGCCTATGAACTGGACAAACTAAGCACCTTACCTTCCACACTGGACTGCGCTCACGCCATCTGCGCTTGTGTTCCTGAAAAAAGGTTGCGCTTTTACACCACTTGTTACGGTCCTGTATGCAGACCGGAGTTGTGACAACAAAAAAGGTACTGTAAATCATATGTCTATGGATTAAATCTGGACAGTGTCTTTATTTACACGGTGCATTCAATTATACCTCGTGAAATAATTTTGATATTAAATTGAAAGAAAAATCAAGTTATTTTAAAAGTTATACCACAATTATTTTACTATGCTTTTAATTTAAGTCGAATTCGTACAAATAACCATAACTCTGCCTCTTATTACTGAATTAAAGGCTACTTATTACTTCAATGTTGATTATTGCATTTACGAGGTGTAATTGGGCAGCACGGTGGCACAACTGGTAGAGCTGCTGCCTCTCAGCGAGAAGGTTGCCGGTTCAAATCCCGGTCCGGGGCCTTTCTGGGTGGAGTTTGCATGTTCTCCCCGTGCATGCGTGGGTTTCCTCCGGGTACTCTGGTTTCCTCCCACAGACCAAAAAACATGCTTGTTAGGCTGATTGGTGACTCTAAATTGACCCTAGGTGTGAGTGTGAGAGTGGATGGTTGTTTGGTGTGAGTGAGACAGGTCCCTCTTGTAAATGAGTCCCCGTGACTCAACGAGGCTAGCCTGTATAAATAAAGGTTGAAAAAATTGGACGCACCGCGGAACCGTAACAAGCCGTGTAGAAACGCAACACATTTTGAGGAACTCAAAAGCGAAGATGACGTGACCGCAGTAACATAAACAAGAGCGAACACTATTAAAAACATAAAATTAGATCGATGCCTTACAACCCTATTGTTCTATTTTCAATATGTTTTAAATTACTTTTTGGTTATATACCTGTAGTGTGACATGGTTGTGAGCAACAGTTAGTGTAGCTAAAAACAACATGAAAAGTAACGAGTTGCGCCTGGTTTGCTAGGTCGAGGCGTGACACCTGTAGAGCTTCAAGTCCTGCTGTTCTAAACAGCCATCCGTTTAATTCACTAACATGTCTAAATGTGTTTGGCCTGGGTAACTCTTCAGGTGATATTTTATATTTACATTATGATCCTGGTGTAACTGGGCAAAACAGAGATATTGTAGATATAGTCAAAAGACATGTTTGTTGTGCTTTATGTTGAGGTCCATTTAAATGTGTCCCTGCAAGTATTAAAGAAGAGGCAAGCAGGAGGATATTAGGGTCAGTGGGTTTATTCTGGGAGGGGCGCTTGTTGTGGTTGTTTTGGTAGGGTTGTGTACTAATTAAGATTTTTTTTAAATTATTTATATTAGTTATTTCTACACGTAAAAGCATATAAGTCAAATAATAGTATCTGTTTACACAAAGGTGTATTTACCAAATCACTATACAGGTAGTCCCCGACTTACGACGGAGTTCCTTTCCTACGCCCGTTCGTAAAGCGAAAATCCACGTAAGTCGGAAAATATGTCCAAACGGCACCTCATACGTACAGCACTGTATTTTTACCAAGCACTTAGCCTATCCTAACACATTACATTACCCTACATAATTATCAAAAAACACATACATTCAGAGCCATCATGAAGGAAAAAAAGAGTTAATTTATAGAATAGAATATATCTTTATTGGCAAATTTGCACCAAGGTACAAAGTTCTGCAATTAGCGCACGCACCATCCAAAGAGGGACGCACGCACAGGGGCAACCGTGGGGGCGACCGTGGCACAGTGGTAATGGCAGTCGACCCCCGATCGGAAGGTTGGAGGTTCGAATCCCGCGTCCGCCCACCATGTGTCGTTGTGTCCCTGGGCAAGACACTTAACTCCCGGTAGGTCTGGATGGCGCCTTGCAAGGCAGGCTACCACTACCGGTGTATGAATGTCTGAATGAATGGGTGGATGGTTGGTATTGTAAAGCGCTTTGGGGCTCCTCACAGGGGGCTGGAAAGTGCTCCATTTACTTCAAGCTTCATTTACCATTTACCACGGAAAGTCGCAGCAGTATGAAACCGCGCCACCAACAATCAGATATGGAAAAAGGAACAAACACTCGGGTAATCATGGTATTCAAAAAAGAATCTATCACAATTTGTCTTAGGACACTCTATGATAAAGTCCAAAAAACTCTACCAGCTTTAGCACGAAGAGACAAGACATGTTGCAGTTTGATGACAAGCAGGGAGATTTAGTCCGTGAGTATCATTCCAGATAAGCACAGTCAGCAGATGTCTCAGCTCGGCTCCATCCGAACGCACACACAGAGATCTCTGGGGGGCAGCGAGTTCTCAGCAGCATTCGACTCCAGGAGAAGATTTTCAGACAGCCTTCTTTCAAGGTTGCTCAGAGTCCAGATTAGATAGTTGCTTTGTTTATTTTCAGCTCAGGCCACAGTGTACTTTTGACTGCAGCCTTCCAAGTCCAGGTGCTGTTCAGGTCCAAAATCGCCGAATCATGTGAGGTTCCGATCTACGAACCCCCCCCCCCCATCTGTGCCCTGATTGAGGCCGGACGGCTGTAAACGAGTCCCAAAACGCACCGCTGGTCCGCGGCTCTCCACCGCTGCTCCCATCGTGCGGTTCAGTTCGTACAACAGCTGGGACGTTGAGCTCATAGCCCGGATCAGAGAATCTTGCTGATCGGGAAGTCTCGCCAGCGCGTTGATAGCCGCGGCAGTCTTCCTCAGCTTCCAGTAGCAGACAGCTCCGCCAATGCCAAAAAACAGAGTAGCTGCCACCAATATCCAAATAATCCACAAATCTTCCACGTCTTCGACAGACAGAACGGTCAGACACATTGGCTTCCACTCCGACCACGAGTCCATAATGTATCCCACTGCGTGCGTGTCGGAGGGGCAAGCCGCTTCTCCTGGCCCGGTTCGCTTCGTGGAAAATTTTTTATCTATAGAGGAAACAGCCCACGTAATTAAATCCATCTCAAATTGGTTCGAGTGAGCGCTGAAGAGTTACAGACGAGACAAAAAGCAAGCAGGGAGGAGGAAAACTTAGGGAGGAGAGGAGCAAAAAGAGATGCGACCTGCTTTGCCGAGAGCGGAAGTAGATTTCTTACTGGGAGCGGGTCCTGCAGCTTCATGCGGTCCACAGCGTTTACAGCAACATCTGTTAGCATGTTAGCTCATTGCTAGCATGTTAGCTCGTTGCTCAGCTGTAGCCTCTCTGCCTCGTAAACCTCCGCTCTAAAACAATAAGGTCTCTGCGCGCGGTCCAGAGTTTTACAGTAAGGTCTGCTAGCATATTGAACACAGAAAATGAGTTCTCGTGGCTCAATGAGACTATACCTGGATAAATAAAGGGTAAATGAAAAAAATGAAAATAGCCCCTCTGCTCCATTCAACCTGTCCCAAACAATGAGGTCTCCTGCTCCACTGAGCGCGCGTCAAGCTCCCCTCTCTTCCTGTAAATTTCCGCTGAGTTTCGGTACCGTATTTTCTGGTGTAAAGGCGCATAAACAGCGTAACTCGAAAAATTCTCTTCAATGGGAGGGCGTTCGTAACCCCGAAACGTTGTAAGTCGAGGCCGTCGTAACCCGAGGACTACCTGTATTTTATACGAGTCACCGAGGCTCAATGGGATTAAAAGGTTGAATGCATATTTTTTCTTCATATGCGTTTACCCCATAGATTTAAAGCTTCACTCCAGTATAATTATTCATTTTTTTTATTTTAATATCATTATTTACGTTTTTCTTATTGTCAAATTTTCAGTCCTTTAATGATTGTTATGCAATCTTGTGATTTTATAACTATTGTTACTCGTCCATCTATGAATGGTCCTGCGATAGTTTCACTTCCGTAAATTCAGTTGTGTTTTGTGTGTTATTGTATATGAAGCTCAACATTGTTTTATTCTCAAAGAGATTGTTTTAATCATGACGCTGTCGTGTTCCTGAAGAGATTTTCACTTCCACAAATGTCTTCACATTGTTTAGCTCTAAAACAAGCATTTGGCAAATTGTTCATATATATACATACACATATCAGATGTAAACATAAAAGGTTACAAACAATTTTGTGTGCTTAAATAAATGGTACCACATCAGTTTTTATTATTGGGCAGTAGGGTCAGCTCTGACTGCAAAATTGTTTCAGATTCCTGTTTGACCTGTTGTGCTAGTTGCCATAGATCACCAGAAACTCTTTAGAGCAGTTTCGGACTTCGTATTATATTTTTTTGTCATTCAAAATAAGGATACTCTTGAGATTTGATGTTCAAATTAGCTTTTTATGGAATTTGTGAATAAAACTGTCGCATAAACCTTTTTAGATGGTTTTATTAGACCTAAAGCAAAACACATGAAACTTTTTAAAATTTGTATCTTTAATTTGTACTATCGCGTAAACGCACAATGCTGTAATAGATGCTTATAGTAGAAAATGCACATTTTAAGCTTTATAACTATGTAATCAAACTTAAAACATACACATAAAGTCTGCACTTTTGCTGTTTCTCTCATTTTTATCTTTTAAGTCAGGATGGACAAAGTAAACTTGTTCCTTTCATCTTTCTGTAAACGGTATTTACTTTCAGAGATCATCAAAAATATTACTGTGGAATAGATACACTTTTTTTTGTATCTGTACAGGAGTTCTTGTTTTAAATTATCTCTAAGGCAAATTAGGAGGGACTTTACTCTTTTACTCTCATTTCAGAGCTCAATAATTACACCTGGCTGTAATAATAGCTGTGAAATAATCTTGCAATAAATCCTGACTTTATGATAAAGATGAAATGTGCAGTTTTTATCAGAACTGTATTAGAAGGGTGATGCATGAAAATCTTGTAGTCATTTTGACAACTGTGTTCGGTGACTCCTGTGGCACACCAAAGTCCATTAGACATGATTTCATGATTAAAAACACATTTCTAAAAATTGCAGTAAATGAAAAAAGCTATGGCTCAAGTGGATTAAAGTTGGTAACTTGATCCCATGTGATCACATGTGCACCAGTCTTCAAGAAAGGCACTTAACCAAATTAACTGTGCTGTGCTAAGGTTGCATCTAGTTATCTGCAAGTGTGCTTGTGACTTAGTAAATGATCATTATTCTGTGAAGTACTGTATTCTGAAAAATTCACAATATGTTACCAAAAAGCAGACTTTTTACTACCAACAGCTTTCAATTTGACAATAAGTTTGACTTTATTCCCATTTGGGGAAAAAAAGCTTGTGTAAGTTGAATCAGTAGAAATATAGCCTTGCAGACTTATTGAATCAGAATACACCAAATGAATGGTTGCAGTCATTTTTTATGTATTCACAGCAGAAGTGAGTAAACAAACAGGGTCAAGGCCCACTTCACATTTGATGGTGACCTTGTTACCATGTGGGTGGTGGTGATGGTGGTAGTGGTGGTGGGGTACCAAAATATCAAAAACCACAGCGTGGGCTTTGCATTCACCGATGAGGCTCGGACATTAATCATTTGAATGTGCAAACTATGACCTCATTATGCCCACACCACGTAGGCAAAAACACCCCAATAGCTGTGACAGATTATTTGGTGAGTACTAAAAGTGTTGAAACATCATGACTGCCATCTTCTAGGAGGAGATTTAAAAATTTGCAACTATCCATCCTCACTGTAATATGTAATGAGAGTAGCGGAGGTCGTCATCCATCATCATTCGGACAGATTTTTGTAAATATATAAATAAGCAGTTCTGTCCAAAGTGTCCTCTTCAACTACCGGTAGTTCAACTATATTAATTTTTAGCAAAAACTAGTTGTTTACAGTGTTTAGGATGAACAAAGAAAACCTTTAAAAGTTAAAGCTAAATCAGTGTTTGGTTATTGGTATTTTATTTTCTCTGTATAAAATAAAGTCTGAATAGTTATATGCATGTACACACACAGACACCAATACTTCAAAACACGAAGTTAACATACTACAAATTGCTCACTATTATTGCACTTTGAATTACAATTAATTAAAGAGAGATTTAGAAGTTGTGTGTTTGCAGGGGAGTGTTGTTTGGTTAACAGTGTCTGATAACAACAACCAGGTAGAAGTGCTCTTTGAATCTGGAAGTGTTATATGCAGTTTTTTTGTACCTCGTGTCTGACGGCAAGAGGGAGAAATCAGTCTTACTGGGATCAGTGGGGTGGACATTTTGGACAGCAGGTGTTTTTGAGTCAGGTCTGTCTGAAGGGTTGATATTACCTTGTCTGCACACACGAGCCCTCATTATTTGCTGTGGGAAAGGTTGGAAAAACGTGAAAAAAATTGTGCTTTTGGTAAATCACGCAATTCAACTTTTATGCTATTAAATCCAAGTTTACTTGGCCAGTCTAAAAATACAGGTGCAGATAAATTAATTTAGTATTTTCTTTATATCTTATTGAAACATTTTTTTAGCCTTAACTAATTCAGCGTGGGTTACTTTGACTGGTGTTTCAGCTACTGTTAGTTCTTCATTAAGTAAATTCAGTATTTTAGACTTTGTCCAGCTATTTCTTAAGATTTATTTTTATGTTCTTTTGTCTTGCAGACTTCAAGACTGACCGTCACATCCAGGATATCAACATCTATCTTCTTTAATGTTCATCCATCTTCTCCACATGGAACCTGCTCCTTCTGTTGAACATGTGAAGACACTTTTTGACAAGTTGGACAGGACAAAATGCTACTAATGTGTGACCAGAGTGCGGTGATGTCGGGAGGCGACGGCGGTCCAGATGGGGAGGAGCCTGCTCTGCCGCCATCCTCAGCAGCGGCTGAAGGAGGAGAGAGGATGCCTTCAGGGCACTGGGAGCGACTGGCACCGACCAACTGCCAACTGGGAGGGGAGAGCGGGGCTTTGAGAGAAGGAGTGGTGCAGGAAGATGAGGAGATGATGAGCAGCTCACATGATCTTTCAGCCAATCAGAGCCCTGAGAGCGCCACGGGATCCTCCTCATCGTTCACTAAAAGGTACTGACAAGCTGCATGCGGTCTAGGCTTTTTGTTTCATTCACGTCGGCTTGTTTAAATCTCCCTTAGAAGCAGCATCGTGTTGTTGATTAACTTTATGGTTAAATTTTTTAAAAAGGCATTCACTGCAAACATTAGTTTTTTAACTGAAGTTTTTGATTTTATATTGTTTAAAAATTACACCCAGATTATAACTGAAGATTGAAAACATGGCCGCTTTTCTAGAAATCGAGACGCATGAGCAACATGCCAAAACTTAAAGACCGTGTAAAGTGAATTTCAACATTTTCTTCAATAAACATTATAAATGTCATAATTGTAATCTTGTAAATGAGTAAAAAGTCTCAAAATTGTAGCTCAATTAATTTTGGAGTTATAGAGCAAACTGTGTATAAACATATTTCTATTTCAGGATTTTTTAGGCGTGTTTTAAATGTGACCGCGTTTCGTCACGCGGTCCTCATTAGTATAGCCCCACCCCCTGCAGCTCCAGCCGTATAAATTCGCCTCGGTGGAGCCGTTCACTCGCGAATCGCAGATAGCATCAGATAGCAATAGCATAGATATTTTGTTCATTGTTAGCTAGCTAATCAATTATGCCTCGTTCGTGCATCTTCCCTGGATGTCGCAATGGTCAGGGCACCCGTACAAATCATAACATGTTTTTATACCGCGTGGTTTTATACCGAGTATCTGTAATGCCTGGATAGGTCAATGGATAAAGCGCTTGCCTTCCGTCCCAAACCCCACGGGTTCAAATCCCGCATGGTACAACTCTTTTTTTTATTTTTTTTTATTCATTCCAGATTAAAAACACACAAGAAAACTATTTACAAAAACAGCGTAACTCTTGGAAAAAGTAGCTGCTGTTACAGACAGAACTCGGATAAAAACAGAGCAGGTTTACTGGATCTCTGCTGCCTGCCTCTCCACACAGTCAGCTCAGGGCAGGGGCAGGACACGAGCGCAGCTGCGCTGAAACCACGCCCACGCACTGACACGCCCCCAGCGTTCCAGGGCAAGGCAAAATCATGTTTTTTCATGATTTTTGAGACTTAATTTTATAAGGTAAACAATGTTTTTAATCAGTCAGATTTAAATGGGTGATTAATAACACATATTTATGCCATGTGAAAAACTAAAAACACACATTTAATTTCACTTTACACGGTCTTTAAGAACTAAAAACTAAAATCGGTGTGACCGTAAAGATTTTTATGTCTCAAAACTCAGAGGATAATCAATAAATCTAGAAATAATATCTTGCAGTTAAAAAAAAAACTAACTAAAGAAATCCGCTCATTCTCAATCCGTTCATCTGGACAGTTTCTTTTTAGTAGAAACGTTTCACCCTCGCTCCAGAGGGCTTCGTCAGTCAGAGCAGTCCAAAGCAAACTGCAGCTACCCCACCAAGTAAACAACTTAAGTGGACCAACCAGTTTGCTGTAGCCAAGATGGACAGGACAAAATGCTACTAATGTGTGACCAGAGTGCGGTGATGTCGGGAGGCGACGGCGGTCCAGATGGGGAGGAGCCTGCTCTGCAGTTTGCTCTATAACTCCAAAATTAATTGAGCTACAATTTTGAGACTTTTTACTCATTTACAATATTACGATTATGACAAGACTAAAGAAATGTTTCACAGAGTATCAAATTTAAACATCTCTAACTATTTAAACACACAAGAAGACAAATACTTTATCACAGCACACTTAGCATATAACTGTAATACGTAATTGAATAATTAAATAAAAAAAAGATAAGTCTGGTCCTCTGATCCTTACAGATTTTTCTACCTGGATTATTGAGCATGCATCAGGATAAATTATTTAATATTTACTTTTGTCCCCTGATTGCAAACCGTAAGTTCTTAAAACTAACTTGAATTTGAACTGCTAAAATGTATTTAACATGTGCTTTTGAATCAAAGTCTGTCAAAAACTGAGTGGACAACATGTTTGCACCAGATGCTTTTGTTTTTGCACGTCTCATAAGTGTCTGATCTAAATATCTTTATTTTTAAGACGTCTCTGTGTTCGTCAGTGAGCATGCAGGTAGTGACAGAGAGCAGGACCACAGAGAAATGATGAACGCTGTCGCTGAGATGAAGAAAAGGCTTCCGTCAGACAAACGTAGCCGCAACAAAGCCAGCACTGTGGAGGCCTTAAGTTATGCTCTCAACTGTGTCAAGCAAGTTCAAGGTAACTTGAATAACTAGACCAATGTTGACCCGGAATGCCTCCAAAGTTTTAAACTCTTTCTTTATCTTGTGTGTTTCATATTGTTTTCTAAACTGCGTTTGTGTTTCATCATCTGTAGCCAACAGTGACTACTACAAACTGCTCATGCGAAATAGTCAAGATCAGAGGAAAGACGCCACTGTTTGCACTCTGGAAGAACTAGAGAGAGTCACTTCTGAGCACAATCTTAAAAATACGGTATGCAGACATGCTTATATTCTTGTAGATGGTTTGTAGAATTAGAGCTACTATAACTTTCTTACCTTTTTTCTGCACACAGTCACCACATTTATAAAGCATATTTGTTGCATTTGATAAAGGTTATGCGCTCTATGATTGACAGTCCCTCTGGCAAACACACATGTACACTTGTTTCTCCCTCATGTCTCCACTGCATGCTTATTAACGCCTTCTGTGTGTTTCTGTGACTTGCTTTGCCTGTGTGTGTGCATTTTTTCTCCATACGTGCACATACGTCTCTGTGCACCTGCGTGTAGGATTCGTTCGTCATGGTTTTCTCCCTGTCGAGCGGTCGAGTGCTGTACTTGTCGGAGCAGGCTCCCAACTTACTGTTCTGCAAGAGGAGGCGCCTAGAGTCTGCAAAGTTTGTGGAGCTGCTCTTCCACCAAGATGTCAACGTCTTCTACTCACACACGGCGCAGCCACATTTGCCACCATGGAGCAACTCGCACTCAGGTACGTGTGTTTTTCAGCACTTTTTCATTTCTGCGTATGTGTGGTAGTGCGAACGCAGGAGAGCAGGGAGATGGAGTTTGAAAATGACAAATCCTCCACTATAAGAACTCTACAGGAATTTTAGAAACTGTTACCTGCTAAGTTAAAAATGTTGGTTTGATTTTGTTTGTTTAGTTTGCTTGGGTTGATGTAAACACTTTACTGTATCTATCTATCTATCTATCTATCTATCTATCTATCTATCTATCTATCTATCTATCTATCTATCTATCTATCTATCTATCTATCTATCTATCTATCTATCTATCTATCTATCTATCTATCTATCTATCTATCTATCTATCTATCTATCTATCTATCTATCTATCTATCTCTATACAGGTAGCCCTCTAGTTACGTCAGGGATAGGGACCTACGTGTGTGACTTAGGTCGATTTTGTCGTACCTCGCGGACCAAAAACACATGCCTATCGTAGGTCCGCGTTTCTGACATAGGTCGCGGTTATACCGCTAACGGAGCGCCGCACACATATTTAATGGCATGAGACTGAACAAGCAGACATACTAAGGCCATAAACACGCACAGAACTGCACAACAAATAAAAAATATAATGTCTTACTTTGAGCCGGTGGCCCCGACTGCCAGGCGGACATTTGCGGCGAGCTCCCGGCCGCAGATGGATCCTCCGCGGCATGTCGGCTCGGTGTCTTCGCCTGTGTTAGCTGCTTTGTTAGCTGCTGTCGTTAGCATGTCGGGCGGCGTTGTGGCCGCCGATCGCGGGGCGATCCGCGGCTGCTCCTCCGGACCTGAGACGTCCACAGAGTTGACCGAGTGTTTCCAGCTCATTTATCCGTATGAGGCAACCCTGATCGGGCACACGGAGCCAGCTGACAGTAGCCTCCGGAGCTCCATTGACCGCAGTACAGTTGTAAAATGGCAACCGGAAGTGGCGAGCGGAAACCGGAAGTTGCGTAAATACGATTAATTTCTTATCAAAACGTAAAATTAATAATTATACTTTATTTATAAAGCCATTTAAAACAACCACAGCTGCAACAAAGTGCTATACACATGAAATTAATAACTTTTAAACACAAAAAAAAAAAAAAAAAAAATTTTTTTTTTTTTTTAATCATATTTTTATTAAATATGATAAAATCGTAAGTCTGAGTTGCCGTAGGTCGCAGGTGTCGTACCTCGAGGGTTTCCTGTATATATATATATATATATATATATATATATATATATATATATATATATATATATATA
>JBBPBX010014941.1:5697-23638 GCA_038048925.1 Garcialebias charrua
TTCAGCATATACAAACAAATATCATGTGTGCCTGCTCAGATTAAACAAGGCACTTCAGAGGTAAAATGTTTTTTGCAAACAGAACATGCACATAATAACGTACAATGTAAACAAGCATGTTAAATGGTGTCCATGCTCCTTAGGTTTTTTGTGTGGCTCTTTAAACAGCTGTTAGTCCTGCCTACAGGACATGACTATTCAGTCGGCTGCCAAGACACCGCTCCCTCTGTGGAAAAGTACGCCATAAATGCATCTCTGGTGTTGGTTGCTTCTCTGGACCCAAAGTTTGCTCCCATTCTCGGAACACCTTCAAGCTGTTCTTCAGGTCCAAATGGTGCCGCCGGTGTGTGTACACTCGCCCGCATGAAATTGTGGAGAACACAGGTGGCCTTGACACATTGCTCCACTACTCCGACAGGTATGCTCAGCTCGCGCCGAAACATTCTCCACTGGCCAGACCAGATACCAAATGCATCTTCTACAACAAGACGTGCACGTGACAGTCTGTAATTGAACACACATTGCTCACTGGTAAGGCCACCGCGTCCAGGAAAAGGCTGCATCATATTCCGGCGCAGTGGAAATGCCTCATCTGCTACAAAGACGTAGGGATGGGGCCCTCTGTGGTCTGCGTTAGGAAGGCATCGGTCAGGGGGCAGGTTTAATGTGCCACCACCAACAGCCTGGCCAAAAGAGGAGTTGGCAAAGATCCCCCCGTCACTTGTTCTGCCATAACCCCCACATCGATGATGCGAAACCTGTACTTCGCGTCAACCACTGCGAGAAGAACTATCGAGTGTGTTCCCTTGTAATTAAAAAAAAGGGAGCCTGAGTTGGGGGGTGCTATCACCCTGATGTGCTTGCCATCCACAGCACCGCAGCACTGAGGGAAGTTCCAATGCTCCTCAAACTCATTTGAAATTGACCTCCACTCATCCACTCCAGGCACGGCCATAAACTCATCCACTAAGCAGTCCCAGATAGCAGAGGCCACATCCGGGACGATCCTGGAAACAGTGGAAACACCCACCCGGAAGCTCCCTGCGATGGTCCTGTACGAGTCACCAGTTGCTAGATACCTGCATTAATAAAAAACATAATCAAAACACAGCAATATAGTCATATAACGATTTTTTGAACACATTCAATCATGCTTCTCTGTGTATGTATGTATGTAAATATTTATATATATACACACAAGCACACACGCGCAGACATTTATATATTTGTATATGTCTATATGTTTATGCATGTGTGTATGTGTATACCCAAATATGTCATGATATATGTATATAAACAGGAGTCTATATACGTAAATAGTTGCTAATATGTATGTACCGGTATATGTAAACACATACACACACACACATGCATACATATACCTGTAGTTACAGATGTAATAAAAGCATTTTGGAATGTGTATATGTACATATACATGTGTATACATGCACTGAGTCACCTAAATACATGTACAGGTAGTCCCCGATTTACGAGCGCTCTTACATACGAGGTTCCGGACTTACGAGCTGGCGAATTTTTGGAAAAAACGCAAAAAATACCGAGTTTTTCTGTGTTTTTTCACCACAGTTCGTTAGCTAAACATGTGGACACACGTTTCCGATCATTTTTATGCACTCATAAGCAGTTTTTCGATGAAAAACGAGTGTTTGTAGTTGCGCTAGCAAAACCGTTCCAACTTACGAGCGAAATTCCGGACTTACGAGAACATGTGCTTCATGTTCCAACTTACGAATTTTCATCTTACGAGCACCTCGCTTGTACGGAACTCGCTCGTAAGTCGGGGACTACCTGTACTGTGCCATACTGCAACACCTGTCAGGTGTATTTTATCTATATCATTGTTGTTTTTTATCCCAACCTGAGACAGATAGACAGCCGTTCTTCTGCTGGAATTGCGCGCCTGTAGTTGGTGTCCTGCAGGGTGATGCGGCCAACAACGCGGGACAGCAGGTCGTCAAACTGGGCTCGCGTGACACGGAAGTACCGCTGAAAGCGATGCTCGTCTGCGCGCAGCTCCTGGATCAGATGGTGAAATTCACCAAATTCATAACGCCTCTGTATTGTGGGGTGAATCCAGAATCGTCGTTGTGCACGGCGTCTGCGTTCTACTGCTTTGTTGATTAAATACAACAAAGCTACTCTTCGGATTACGTCCGCCATTTTTCAGAGACCGGAAGAAAACAAACCCTAGACCGGAAAAAGGAGCCAGACGCTCCTCCCACTGCGCGTCATCGGACGCGTCTTTCATTTAAAACATGTGGGAACGTGACAAGCGGCCAAAAGGGGGCGGCAGGAGCGTTCTGAAAAGACCGTTGGGTACCAGGCATTAGATTAAAGATGGCAAGAACATGTCCAGCGTGTGGATCCGGCCTAAGCTGCAGTTTTGACGAGCACCAGATGTGCGAGGGTTGCATGGGGCCTCGACACGCTGATTTGAACAACTTGTACGCCCTCTGCGACAAACTACCCAAAGGCGAGCGGGAACGACGCGCGGATCTGTACAGGCCCATCGGTGAGGACGAGTGGGCACTTCGTGACAAAACTCCGCTGGACAGGACTGTCGACCTCGAGACAAGGGGAGAAGCGGTCGCGACGGACCGCGGGGAAGTGAGTGGCGTGTAAAGCGCCGCTCCCTCCCTTCTGGAGAGCGAGGGTTCAGACGACGACCGTACGAGCGAATGCTCCGAGGTCCCGGTGCAGCCGAGGCCTACGGCTACCCCTCTTCCAGCAATGGGCACGTTGATGCAAGACCTGCCCACCATCATCCACGAGGCGGCTAAGCTAAAAGGTCTGTTCGTGCCAGCCCCTTCTCCGCCTAGGCCGAACAACCTGGCCTTGAGGTACGGCCCCGCGACACAAAGACGCCCGGACCTGGCCTGGCCTCGCTTCCCGGCCGTGACTGCACTGTGGGACAAGGCCGTAGCAGCGCCCGCCAAAATTAAGGCCCCAGCAACGTCCTTCGTGGGCATCACGAAGGTGGAGGGGTTCACAGACCGAGTTTTCCCGGCGGTGCCCCCACTGGAGCAGAGCCTCACGGAGGTGTTCGGGGCAAAAACCGCCAGGTCGGACCACAGGCCGATTCCTAGCAGGCGCCACGACTAGACCGTCCTGCAGTTAACGAGCCAAGCGCACCAATGCGCGGCCCAAGCCGGCGCCGCTAGCAACAACACAGCGCTGCTAGCCTACCAGAATTCGAGGCTAGCAGAGGCCAGAAGAAAGTGCGATGGGGAAGGCGGCGGACGTCATCTTGAACCTCAGCGCCGCCTCCACGGTCTGCTGGTCGTGCGTGGCGGTGTGGATGCAAATGGTACACCGCACGACGTGGCTAAAACACACGCCATCACTGCCAGACCGGCTACAGAAAGATCTTCTGGAAGGGCCGGTGTCTGCGGAGGAGCTGTTTGGAACCAACCTCCAAGAGCTGGTGGAAAAATTTAAAAAGAAAGACGAGGTGGCCGAGACGGTGCGCAGCTTCATGACGGCGCACCCGTCAGCCTGACGCATGGATGGATGGAGGGACCGCCGGACCCAGAGGCAACAATTCCGACGTTCTACACCAACAGCAGCGGCGACTCGCCCAGCCTCGCAACCAGCCCCTCCATACAGGGAAAGACAACAGCAGCGCCCATCGGGCTGTGCCCAGCGCGTACCACGAGGCCGCCCGCAGCAGGCCTGGGGCGGACAGAGGCAGCAGCATTAACAGCCCCACAGACGAACAAACTTTTAAAAATGACTCGTTGCTGGAAGCGTGTGTGATAAGGTGAAAACTTCTGAAATAAAAGGGCAAAATATTTCAAAAGACGTTTTCTCTCATGTTTCGGGCCTGTCTGTGGGGTCGAATAGCCCCACAGCCGCACGCACACATATGCTTCCCACCACAGACAGACTGGTATTCGACAGTCAGGTGTCCATGAATAAAAACAGCTCAAACAAGGTAACGAAAAATTCATGTTTCATGTTTGGTGAACCTGTTACTGAGCAGTCAGGGCCGGGTGAAAACCCTCGCCCGGTGCCTCTCATAAAATCAAGTGACCCTGGCCCAGTTTCCTCACTGCCCAACAGAAAACATCACGAAAAGGTAATAAAACATCCAGGTGTCCTGTTTATCGAACCTCGTGCTGCACAGACAAAGCCAGGTAGAAGCCACAGCTTGCTGTTTCACACTGAATCACGTGACGCAGGCTCAGCTCACGCGCAGACCAGCAAAGGTCTGTTCCCGTCTCAGTGAGAGTGTCAACGCGGAAGCGGCAGGGCAGCCACCGCGCACGTGGCAGGTGGCGAACAGCAGCGACGCGTCACCGCAGAGGGCGAACGCGACCACGTCAGACGCAGGGACGGAACACGTCACTGACTCAGCCAGCCCTTTCCGGGCGGGCCCCCGTGGGTTACCAGTGTAACGGAGGGAGGGCCCATTGAATGGTTGACGCACATGACATGCACGAAGCAACAGGACCAAGCACACCCGCTGGCCAGGCGGTACGCGCATTGGAAGAAAAAATGCAGCTTAGACAAATGGTTGGATATGCTCATAAGGAAAGTTTATGCACTCCAGTTTGCTGCAAAACCATCACCGTTCAGAGGGATTCTGAAGACAGTCTTATCAGATCCAGAACAAAGCTCCTCCTTGCTGTCAGAAATTCAAGAAATGCTGACGAAGGGAGTGTTCTCCAAGGTGGCAGAAGAAGAACAGAAAAAAGGTTTTTACTCTCACTATTTTCTCATTCCCAAGAAGAAAGGGGGTTTGAGACCAATTTTGGATTTGTCGATTTTCAACAAATTAATTATGGAGAGAGGGTTTCATATGCTCACAATAAAACAGCTGCTGAGGAATGTTCACCAGGGGGACTGGTTTACGTCCCTGGATTTGAAAGATGCTAATTGGCATGTCAGCATCATCCCACACAGCACAGGAAATACCTGAGGTTTTCCTTCTAAGGGAACCAGTTCGAGTTCAACAGACTCGTTTTCGGCTATTCCCTCGCACCCCGGACTTTCTCAAAGTGCGTGGAAGCGGCGGTACGCCCACTTCGCTCAGCAGGAATGAGAATTCTGTTTTTTTTAGACGATTTACTCATTTTAAGCAAATTGAGAGAGGAGGTAGCAGCCCAGACCAGAGTGTTAGTAGAGCACCTGCTGGACCTGGGGTTCGCTGTGAACTGGATGAAAAGTTCAGTCATCCTAGCTCAATCCATTGTTTACCTTGGGGTAGAACTGGATTCACGCTCGATGAGAGCGCGCCTGTCAGAGCGATGAGAGCGCGCCTGTCAGAGCAGAGAGCAATCGATCTGACACCACAGCTAAAGCGCGTCCAACCGGGAAAAGTGGTGACAGTAGCAACAATTATGTGTCTCTTAGGTTTGATGGCAGCCGCCCATGTGGTGATAAATTTGGGTTTATTACACATGAGATTGATCCAGCATTGGTTTGCGCGCTTGCACATAGACCCTGTGTGCCAGAAGTGGAGGATGGTGCTGGTTTCCCCATCCGTGAGAGCAGACTTACGTCACTGGGAAAAAACCCTCACGCTGAGGGAGGGTGTCTCCATGATCACACCTACGTCACACATCCCAGTGTTCACGGACGCTTCCCTGATGGGATGGGGCAGGACGTGTTGGTCTCAATAAATAGGTGGGAGGTGGCCAAACCACACTCACCTCCACATAAATGTTTTGGAGTTAATGATGGTCCAGAAAGTGTTATAGCATTTTACTCCTCTGGTTCAACAACAGCATGTACTGGTGCACACCGACAACCAGGTGGCAGCATCGTACATCAATCGTCAGGGAGGATCTCGCTCAGCTCAGTTATTGCATGTTGCCAGATAACTGCTGCTCTGGGCTCGTCAGAACCTGCTCTCATTGAAAGCAGTGTACATCCCTGGGGTGTTGAACGTGGAGGCAGACATCATGTCGAGGGGGGGGGGCATCACGGGAACTGGGCCCTTCACTCAGACATAATAAATCAGTTTTGGGCCAGGTTCTGACCTGCAGAAATAGACCTTTTTGCATCTCAGAACAACGTGCAGTGTCTACTCTGGTTCTCACTGAACCCCAGGGACAACAATCCCCCTCTAGGGGGTGGACGCTTTTGCACACAGCTAGTGGTCAGAAAAGAGATTATACGCTTTCTCACCAGTACCACTCGTGCCACGGGTGCTGGAGCGAGTCAGGGAAGAGAAACTGTCACTCATCCTCGTAGCTCCAGAGCGCAAATATGCTCCTTGGTTCCCAGACCTGCAGCGGCTGGTAGTAAACAGTCCCCTGCAGCTAACGTGGAGGGAAGATGCACTCCTCCAAGCAGGGGAGGTGATCGGGCACTTCCCAGAGATAGGCCAACGCCTCTGGGCCTGGAAGCTGAGCGGCGCCGCCCAACAAGTTTAGGCCTCACCCCAGCTGTGGTTCAAATGATCCAGGGTGCTCGAGCTTCATCCACGACAATGCTTTAATGCTAAGTGGGCAACTTTTCAGCAGTGGTGCAGGGGAAAGACATTGAAGCCATAGCATGTGACATTGGCTGTGTGTTATCATTTTTGCAACTGCTCTTGGAGAGAGAATTAGCTTTCAGCACCATCAAGGTGTACTTTGCAGCTATTTCATCACGTCACGAGGGGTTTGGTGACAGGACGTTATTCAATCATCCTCTGATGAAACGTTTCCTGAAAGGCGTACGACACCGTAGACCCATGAAGCCTGACCTTACCCCCCAATGGGATCTGACCGTAGTTCTATGCGCCTTAACTAAAGCTCCCTTTGAGCCTTTAGAGGAGGTGACAATGAATTTTTTGTCAAATAAAACCACACTGTTGTTAGCACTCACGTCTGCAAAAAGGGTGAGTGACTTATGTGCACTATCTGTGGCTCCCTCTTGTTTACAAATTAAACCTGATGGTAGTTCTGCAACTTTGAGGCCTAACCCGGCTTTCATACCAAAGTGCATCAACAACAGTTTTCGATGACGGACAATAACACTGAGTGGGTTCCATCTCCCTCCTCATGCATCAGAGGAGGAAGCTAGGTCACATTTATTGTGCCCGGTCAGAGCACTCAGATATTATGTGATACGCACAGTGGGTGTGTGTCACTCTCAAAATTTGTTTGTTCATTATAGGGACAATTCAGCTGTAGGAAATTAAGAAACAATGTATTATTTCAAGCTAGAACAAAACTTCAAGGTACAAAGGTATATCTTAATGAACATCTAACAAGAAAAAATGCCACTATTGCTAAGGAATCGAGGTTACTGAGAAAACAGCAAAAAATTACATCAACATGGACAAGAAACGGATTTGTTTGGATAAAGGTTCAAGATAGTTCACAACCGAAAATCATACACGAAATGAAGGATTTGGAAAAATTCTAATAAATCCAGAAGAGGATAATTTCAAGTCATCTGGTTATATTGGCACAAAGTTCTATTAAATAGTCTATTAAACGGAAGTTTATGAGTATGACTTTGACAGAAAACACTGAACCTAAAGTCTATAACTTTGATGATTTGATTGATCCGGGATTCTTTCCTACAATAGAGGAATGCGATTATTACAATGACAAACAATTTCATGATATCTCTCAATCAAAAACTGGTTTGTCACTAATTCATTTCAACTGCAGAAGTATCAATGCCAATTTTTCTAAGATAACCGATTATTTAATCAAATTAAATAGAACATTCTCGATAATAGCTTTATAAGAAACATGGCTAAACAATGATAATACCGATATTTTCCACATCAATGATTATGAACTATATACGATGAACAGAAATCACTCAAGAGGTGGTGGTGTAGCTCTATTTGTACACAAAACAATAAACTGTAAATTAAGCAACGAAATGACAATAATTGAGGAAAACATAATTGAAATGATAACAATTGAAATATTAAATAATAACGAAAGAAATATTATCATAAGTTGTGTGTACCGACCACCTAGCTTAAATATTGATTTATTCTCAGACAAGATTGTTGAACTATTAAATAAGAACTATAATAAAACAATTTTTTATGTGGTGACTTTAATGTCGATTTGGCAAAAAAAACAGATTCTAATAGTATAAATACATTTAGAAATTCAATGCAATCTTTAAATCTTTATCCACTAATTTCTAAGCCTACAAGAATCACAGCTCACAGTGCAACATTAATAGATAATATTTTTACAAACACGACAAATGGGGATGTATTCGGTGGTATATTGATGAGCGATCTTAGTGATCACCTACCAATCTTTACATTTTATCAAAAGTATCAATCTATTCCACTTACAATTCCAAAAAAGAAATCATTTATAATAAATACATCAAAGAAGGCATTAGATAAATTAAAGGATGATCTAACTAAACAAAACTGGGAAAGTGTATATGTTAATGATGTAAATAAATCATACGATGTGTTCATGAATATTTTAGAAGCATTATATAAAAAAAACTGTGTAGTGAAAACTTACACTACAAAGAATCATGTAGACCAACAGTGGATGACAAAAGGTTTAAAAAATGCTTGTAAAAAGAAAAACTATTTGTATTCATGCTTCCTAAAATGTAGAACAAAGGAAGCTGAAGATAAGTACAAACAATACAAAAATAAATTGGTTGGGATTATAAGAAAACACAAGAAAGAATATTACAGTGAATTGTTGAATAAAAGTAATGGGGATATGAGGGCGACGTGGAAAGTTGTGAATGGTGTGATAAATAAACATAAGGTAAACAATGGTATTCCACAGAACTTTAAAATAAATAATACGGAAACAAATGACAAAAATGAAATTGTAAATGGTTTTAATCAGTATTTTGTCAATGTCGGAACTAACCTTGCAGCTACGATCCCAGTAGTGAAAAATAAGATGAACCATTTGATCAAGGATTGTTCTGACAATATGTTTATGAAGGAAACTGATAAAGACGAGATATTGAAAGTGGTTAATAATTGTATAGAAAAAAAATCCAAAGATTGTTTGAATATGGACATGTCGTTTGTGAAAAACATTATAAGTCATGTGATTGAACCGTTCACTTACATCTGTAATTTGTCGTTTACAACTGGCGTATTTCCAGATGGTATGAAGGTAGCTAAAGTGGTACCGTTTTTCAAAACCGGTGACAAATGCGAATTTAATAATTATAGACCAATATCACTATTACCACAGTTTTCTAAAATCTTGGAGAAATTATTCAGTATTAGATTAGATAAATTCATTGAACAACACAACATTATCACGAATAATCAATATGGTTTTAGAAGTGGTCATTCTACATCAATGGCACTTATGGATTTTGTTGAACAAGTATCTACTGCTATTGACCAACAACAATATTGTGTAAGTGTTTTTGTTGATTTAAAAAAAGCATTTGACACTGTTAATCATAGCATTCTCCTTAACAAATTACACAAATACGGATTAAGAGGTTTAGCCCTAAATTGGGTGTGTAGTTACTTAGACAACAGAAAACAATATGTGCAATTGGACGATGTAAAATCAGAGCAATGTACGGTTACATGTGGGGTACCTCAGGGATCCATTCTCGGGCCGAAATTATTTATTTTGTATGTTAATGATATAGTTAAAGTGTCTAATTTTATGAAGTGCATTCTTTTTGCTGATGACACAACTTTTTTCTGTTCTGGAAAAGATATCAATGAATTACTGGATTTGTTGATGAATGAGTTTCTAAAGATTCAAAATTGGTTTAGACTTAATAAATTGTCATTAAATTTGGAGAAGACAAACTACATGATATTTAGTAATAAAAAACAATCAATTGATATTCCATTTCTGATCAGTAACTCATTGATTCAAAGAGTCAGTGAGGTAAAATTCTTGGGTGTAGTTATTGATGATAAGCTCTCATGGAAACAACACATCAATTTGGTCAAAACAAAAATATCCAAATCAATTGCAGTATTTTATAAAGTTAGATATCTATTTAATGATAAAGCATTGTATCTATTGTATAATTCAATTGCTGTGCCACATCTGATTTATTGTATAAATGTATGGGGCAAAGCTTGTAAAACCAACACATTCCCTCTTTTTATTTTGCAGAAAAAAATTATAAGAGTTATGACAAGAAAACATTACTGCCACCCATCTAATGAATTGTTTTGTCAAATGAATCTACTGAAATTTTATGATTTAGTAGATTATAACATTTTGCAACTTATGTATAAAGCTCATAATTGTATGTTACCTTCAAACATCCAAATGTACTTTGTCAAAAGAGCTAGCAATTATAATCTCAAGGGAAAATATATTTTTGTCAAACAGAAATTCAGAACAAGTTTAAAGGGAAGATCTACTGTGATACAGGGTGTTGGACTGTGGAATAATTTAAAGTCTGATTTTAAGGAAGCCAAATCGATTCCTGTCTTTAAGAAATGTGTTAAAGTTGATTTGTTGAACAGATATAAATGACTGTATTGAGTATATATATAATTTCTGGTTAAACGAGTTGTTTACTTATTTAGTTGTTATAGAGCACTTAGTTTGTATTAGATGAAAAAAGGAGCAGATTTAATAAGATATTTTCTTCATCTGCTACCTTTCATTTTATGTTTTTTCTTTTCATTTTCATATATTTATGTTATTTGTTGTATTTTTATAAAATGAATAAACTTTAATAAAAAAAATAAAAAAAAATAAAAAATTTGTTTGTTCATTATAGGGACAATTCAGCTGGACGTGCTCTGTCCTCGCAGCATCTCTCTCACTGGCTGTGCGAAGCCATAACAGAGACCTACAAAGCTGCTGGAGAAGAACCTCCTACAACCTTGCATGTACATTCCACGCGAGCGATGGCTTCCTCCACAGCTCTGCATGGTGGGATGTCAGTCAGTGACATCTGTTCAGCGGCGGCGTGGAGCTCGCCCTGTTCTTTCATCCGTTTCTATCCACGAGATGTTTCTACTTTTTCTAAGACTCATTCAGTACTGGGAGTCCTAGATGAGTAGTCGGAGAATACTTCCTGAAGGGTTTGGTTAGCCCCACACCTGCTTAAAGCTCCCCTGACATGATCTTTTAACTTTCCAAAAAAATGGCACAACATATATAAATATTAAGATTGACCTCTGACCGTTTTTGCTAAAACAATGTGAAATGAATGAAAATTCCTCCCAAAAACAGTTTAAAATTAGCGCCATTTTTTTAACACGATAAATAGGGATTTCCCCGTCGCAGGATGATGACGTCATAACAAGAAACGTCTCTACTGCGCACCTTGAAAACAATGGAGGAGATACAAACTCGATCCGTCCAATTTAGCCATTTAAAAGTTAATATTTTAGCGGATTGTCTGCAGAGAAGCCAAAGTTATTTCCAGTAAACAGCAGGTTATAATTTTTTTTCAGCTCCTGCTGGTTTTTGGAGACTTTTCACTTCAGGACGTGAGCAGCTCTGTGAGGACTTACAGCATAGTTTCCACAGCACTGAAATGGTAATATATTAGTTAATGTTTCTAATAATTATTCAACATTAATTTATAGTTTAAAAAATTAGTCCCTTTTAAAATATCTGTTAAATATATTATTCTTTTATTTTATTTTGTTTGTGTTTTCAGGTTTCCAGGTCTCCAGTCCATCACCTGAGGCTCTTCCTGAACCACTAGTACAACCCAGACTTTCACATCACAGCAGGTAAGATTGCATCAACAAAAAGAATAGTACTCAACAATATTCTTTGATGTAAATCTGTTGATTTTCTGTGGTTCTGATGAGGGAAGTGACAAAGTGGATGCAGCATTCAGCCCATAATGGACCCAGATGTCCCCTGCGTCCAGACCTACAACACCTGGACATCCATGAGCGTGCACGAGGAGGTGGTGGAGTCTGAAGAAGTACAAGCAGCAGGATGAGGAGAAACTAGACAGATGTCCCCTGCGTCCAGACCTACAACACCTGGACAGGAGGGTGGACGAGGAGGTGTTGGAGTCATTTTTACAGAGCTGATTTAAAATAAAACCATCCCATATTATCAAATAAATGAAAACCTCTGGGGAAACATTAATATGAACAGATTATCAAAAAAAATTGAGTTTAAAAAATATCAGCAAGTGGTGTTTGACTTCATCAGCTCTGTAAAAATGACTCCAACACCTCCTCGTCCACCCTCCTGTCCAGGTGTTGTAGGTCTGGACGCAGGGGACATCGGTCTAGTTTCTCCTCATCCTGCTGCTTGTACTTCTTCAGACTCCACCACCTCCTCGTGCACGCTCATGGATGTCCAGGTGTTGTAGGTCTGGACGCAGGGGACATCTGGGTCCATTATGGGCTGAATGCTGCATCCACTTTGTCACTTCCCTCATCAGAACCACAGAAAATCAACAGATTTACATCAAAGAATATTGTTGAGTACTATTCTTTTCGTTGATGCAATCTTACCTGCTGTGATGTGAAAGTCTGGGTTGTACTAGTGGTTCAGGAAGAGCCTCAGGTGATGGACTGGAGACCTGGAAACCTGAAAACACAAACAAAATAAAATAAAAGAATAATATATTTAACAGATATTTTAAAAGGGACTAATTTTTTAAACTATAAATTAATGTTGAATAATTATTAGAAACATTAACTAATATATTACCATTTCAGTGCTGTGGAAACTATGCTGTAAGTCCTCACAGAGCTGCTCACGTCCTGAAGTGAAAAGTCTCCAAAAACCAGCAGGAGCTGAAAAAAAATTATAACCTGCTGTTTACTGGAAATAACTTTGGCTTCTCTGCAGACAATCCGCTAAAATATTAACTTTTAAATGGCTAAATTGGACGGATCGAGTTTGTATCTCCTCCATTGTTTTCAAGGTGCGCAGTAGAGACGTTTCTTGTTATGACGTCATCATCCTGCGACGGGGAAATCCCTATTTATCGTGTTAAAAAAATGGCGCTAATTTTAAACTGTTTTTGGGAGGAATTTTCATTCATTTCACATTGTTTTAGCAAAAACGGTCAGAGGTCAATCTTAATATTTATATATGTTGTGCCATTTTTTGGAAAGTTAAAAGATCATGTCAGGGGAGCTTTAATGGTAGACAGGAAGTGGAAGATTTTCACCATCAGTATCAGTGATTGTTTACTGTGGTTTTTGAATGTTGTTCTAACTGTTTTCTGTACATAGTTCAAGTGATAGTTCAGTTTTACCCTTTTGAAGGGTGTCAGCTAGCCTGGTTGTAACCAGACCCTATTGTCCTTCACTTCGCTTTGGACTAGGGTCTGGCATTCCTCTAATTGAAAACGATTTCTCCTGGAGATTTTTGAATGGACCAATCAGAGAACAGAAGGTGGAGTTTTGTTAGTTTAGCCTGACGAGGTCCAGGCTATTCAGATAAATAGCTCAGAAACCACTCGGTGGATATTTTTTCTGCCACCAGTGTGTAATTATATGGCTCTAATTTACTGACTGTTGGCCTAGATAAAACATTTGAGATAAAATTCGATTTTTTATCATTTATTTTCGTAGCGCACCCGAGGCTGTTTGGAAAATGTCAAACCGAAACTATTTAAATCCAGCAGATTTGACCATTTCGTGAATTGATTTAGGAACTGTTAAGCTCAGGAACACTTCTGATATAACGTCAGCTAAAAAATATATTTTTTATCAGCAGAGAAATAATAGTTTTTTACCTTGTTTTGATGAAAATTCCTTCGTGGCGGCAGCCATTTTGAATGACGACGTCAGTCGACATCGTTCAAAACTCCGCCTTCTGCTCTCTGATTGCTCAGGAACACTTCTGATATAACGTCAGCTAAAAAATATATTTTTTATCAGCAGAGAAATAATAGTTTTTTACCTTGTTTTGATGAAAATTCCTTCGTGGCGGCAGCCATTTTGAATGACGACGTCAGTCGACATCGTTCAAAACTCCGCCTTCTGCTCTCTGATTGCTCAGGAACACTTCTGATATAACGTCAGCTAAAAAATATATTTTTTATCAGCAGAGAAATAATAGTTTTTTACCTTGTTTTGATGAAAATTCCTTCGTGGCGGCAGCCATTTTGAATGACGACGTCAGTCGACGTCGTTCAAAACTCCGCCTTCTGCTCTCTGATTGGTCCGGTCAAAAATCGGCCGGAGAAATCCTTGTCTACGGGAGGAATCCCAGACTGTGCAGTGAAGGGAAATGAGAATTGAGCGGAGCTGTGCAGGAAGGCGAGGGCCAGGCTAGGTGTCAGCCAGAGAGTGTTCCACTCTTTGACAATGTTACAATCACAAAAACAAAACAAAAACAAAACAAAAAACACAATATCAATGTTGATGCATGCTACATAGCAGCAGGGCATGCCTGGAGGCTGCATCAGAGGCCTGCAGGCCCTTCCTCCAGCCCACCACCTGCCCTTCCTCAATGCTCCCGGATACAGGGTATGTTTATGCATGAGGAAGGATGTGCTTAATTGTGATTGGGTGAGCAGACGCTGCACATTGGTTGGGATCCAGTGTGGCATAGACTATATCCTGCTACGCCCTTTATTCCAATAGGTGGAGCTAAAGGGCGGAGCTAATTAGGAAATAGAACGTTGGTTACGTATTGTAACCCCAGATTCTATGACTAATTAGCGTAGCCCTTTAGCTTCTTGGGCCACTGTATCCTGAATGGCTGAATGATTGGCTATTTGGGAGGCAGAAACCCCAGTGTCGATGGGTAAAATTGACACGAGGGGTGGGCCCATCCGGTAGGTGGGCGTGGACTAAAAGGTTTTCAGTAGGGCGCTGACGCACGGGGGAGTTATCCAATAGGCGGAGCTAAAGGGCTACGCTAATTATTCATAGAATCTGGGGTTAACCAACATTTTGGCAACAGTGTTTTACCTGACACAACCCTCACCATTTACCCAGGCTTGGGACCAGAGACAGACTGGCTCTCTCTAGCGGTGGTTTTCTGATCCACTCAAGATAATAAGACTAGATAGAACTTTATAATTAAACAAAACTTCCTAAAACGTATACCTCGTCACTACAGTGGTATGTTTGGTACAGTTGTCATCACTCCAGCTTTAGGACTCAAGTCTTAAAATGTATCTTTAGCTGTCAGTTTTTGGGATATTTGTTTCATATTAAAGGTATACTATGTAGTTTCTGCAGTACCCTGGGACTTAGAAAAATTTCCAGCAGGTGAAATCATTCTGCTCCCTCCCCTCAGAGCCATATATGACTCTGAGGAGGAGCCACAGTCCGTTCTCTGTTGGACTTGAGTTCTGCAGCTCCACCCCCTGCTGTGTGTCTGCTCGGAGCGCTTCAATATTCTGTGATTATATGTTAATAAAACATTTTAAAAATATAATAAAACCATAGAGCACTTGTCCAACAACACAAAAACCATCAGAAATCATCAGAGCTTCACGAAGCAACGTTGGACATGATTTAATTCGCTCGTGACTTCCTCCTTGTTTCTGTCAGTGCAGGTCTGGTATGTCTGGAATGCTCCGCCCCCACTACATGTCCTGTCTCTGCGCTCCGAAGTTCTGTGTTTATATGATAATATAACGGTTTAAAAAATATAATAAAACCATGAATCACTCGTCCAACAACACAAAAAGACCCTGCAATCAGCAGAGCTTCACCAGCCACTTTGGACATGATTTATTTCGCTCGTGAGTCGTGACAAATCAATTTCCTCATTCCTGTGAGTGAAGGATGAAGCGATCACTTGACTTTTGGCAAAAAAACAAAATAAAAGTCCAGCTCTGGGATGAAGAAGGGATATTTAATACATTTGTGTCACATACAAAACAGTCCTGCATCGCTTTGCAATCCTTTGAATGAGAACGAGCCGCGGCGCTGAGGCTGGGACAGGCGGGGGCGTGGGTTGGGGCGTGACAAACAACTCTGTTTTTATTGGCTGGTCATTGTCCGGGTCACTCTGTGTTTTTAGTGTTTTTATAAATGCTGATAGAGAAGCAAGGGGACTATAGTTTTTTTCAGAGATTACTTTGTCTAACATCAGTTTGTCAGTTAGATAGTGACAGAGTGAAGAAATATGTTATATATATTCAAATATATTATTTGAAAAGTTACAGACTACATTACAAAGTTACATAGTTCAGCTTTAAGTTAAAACAAATCACTACTATGACTATCATTAATTTAATTTAATTTTTTTTTTTTTTTTTTAAACTTCTTTGTTATTTTGTGTGCTCAGACTTCCAACTGGAACCCATCCACAACATACAGCAGATCCTCACAGACCAGCAGCTCTGCAACCAGGAGAGGAACTCCAGCTTGGACCAGGTGAAACCAGAACCTCCACATTTTAAAGAGGAAGAGCAGGAACTCTGCACCAATTAGGCTGAAGATCAGCTCCCCATGAAGCAGGAGTCTGATCCGTTTGTGTTGATAGAACCAAACAGGGAGCTGCTCATCTTTCAGAGTTCTGCTGGACCTGAGGACCAGGATTCAGGGTCACTTGATACTACAGAGCGGTCATCAAAGAAGACGGACACAAGGAACTGTGACAGGGACAGTCTTTATGCTAACAAAGCAGACAAACCAGCAACATCTGAGATGTTTTCTTGTAAAATATGTGGAGAAACTTTTAGTAAGAAATCATTTCTGATCCGTCACATCAAGGTCCACAAAGTTAGGAGCCAGAACTCTGACAATCTGCAGTACTGCTGTCCCACCTGTGGTAAAAATTTCTCTGCTTTTAAAAGTTTAGTCGTCCACATAAAATTCCACACTGGTGAGAAGCCTTTTTGTTGTAAAGTTTGTGGAAAAAGATTTACTATGAAAGCTGACTGTAAAAGACACATGCTGATCCACACGGGTGAAAAGCCCTTTAGTTGTCAAATCTGTGAGAAACGCTTTAATCAAAGTTCAACTCTGAAAACTCACATGATGATCCACACAGAGAAGTCATTTTTTTGTCAAACCTGTGGGAAACTTTTTAATCACATTTTTCATCTGAAAACTCACATGAAAGCTCACATAGGCTGAGCCAGGCCCAGTGGGCCGGTCTGATGGATTGGTCGCAGGGCCAGTGCTCAGTCATGGCCCTGAGTTTATCGACGCTACAACTGCACCAGGGCTGCCTCCACCCAGGCCTGGCTTCACCTCCACTGGCAGCTCTTTTATTTATTTGTTTGTTCATTTATTGAAGATGCACCCTGACGTAACACGTTAGTGCATTTGGTCAGTGATGTTTGAAAGATGGAAAGTAGAATGAGCAAGGTTAGCATGAAGAAAACTTGAATTAAAAAGAGGAATCTCTGGAAACACACAGCTAAATGTGCAAGAATTGACACCATTTTCATTCAAACAAGCTCGCGGTTTGTAGCGTTAAATGAGGATGATGAAACAGTTAAGACAAGATTGAACTTTACCTGCAAACCACAGTTCAAGTTAATTAATCACTAATGATTAATGAATTTGATGACTTGTAGCGTGTGGCAGGCACATAACATACTGTTATATAATTTAAATAATAGTAGGATGCAATGCCACATAACTGGGATTGTTATAAATAACTTTGTTGTATTCAAAAATATAGCGTAGCACATTTCCACACCACAACATACCTATGCCATTTTATAGCCAAAAATCAGTTATGGTTCATAATTTTACAGTGAAACAGGATTTCTTTCTTAAAATCATTTTGTCTCACTCTCAGGGATCACATTTATAAGATTCAAGCTCATGCAGTCATTGCAACCTTAACAAATGTCCTTTAATGGTAAAAAATCAACATTTCTTCTTCCAAAACACACATTTTCACTCCACGTTTGGTCAAAGCAACAGAAAAACGTCCATCACGTCGCTGTAATCAATAAACTGAAAATGAAACATTTTGTGCCATGCTCTCTAAAATAGTTCTTCATTCAAGCGTTTACTTATGTAAATGTAGATGTTGAACAACCTGTTAAAAATACACCAAATGCAGGAAATGGCATCTATTGTAGTCACAAGTTTCTGGGGGAAGACCCACAGACCCATCACCACTGT
>JBBPBX010014941.1:35906-50182 GCA_038048925.1 Garcialebias charrua
CAGAGGGCTGCTGGTCTCTTTAATAGCGGACAATTTAGAATTTATCAATCTATGTGAAGATTTGAGCTATTTGTCTTCATTTTGGGAAGCAGAAAATAGTTTGGGTGATGGAACAAGAAACAACAGGATCTAATTTAGGTCTGATGCTGTATCAGACTTACCTTCATGTCGAGCTGCTCATACCTACGCACTGTGACAAGCCCAGAGCTCTGCCCGGTGTGACATCACAGATGGTGCGTTCGGGTGTAATCAGATTTCCCATGATTAAACACGGCTTGAAGTTCAAAATCACTTTTAAAGCAAAATTAAAGTGATTTATCATTTAGTTTGCATAAAGGAACATATTTAAATGATAAAATATATATATTTTGAGCAATTTTATGAATGGTAAAAAAATCATGTCGGTGGACCTTTAAGGGCCCAGAGATCACGAGCATCCAGTAGAGTTTTACGGCCTTGACCCTTACGCACAGCCATTGTTACAGATTCTCAGAGTCAGAGTACTTTTTATTAACATTGCACGAGTTTTCACCAGTACAGCGTGAATATGTACGCACAGTCATCCGGAAGGGGGGGTGAGTGTGTGAAGCTGCTGCTTATTCAGACCACATGAGACATCATATCACATTATGTTCTTCAGCGCGGCCTCTCCCATCCGTATCGGGATGAAGGTCAAAGGTGTGAAAAACAAGGAAAGGACCATGAGGGTCACAGCGTTGGTATTAAAAAAAATGTATCACATTTTGTCTGCCAAGACACCACATGAGACAGAAAAAACTATACCAGAAGCTCATTTAAGACGATCACATTTTGCATTTTGAGACTGAGGCAGTGAGACTTCTGTCCATGAGACAGTCCAGATAGCAAACAGTTTCCGAGGTGAAACCAGCCGGCCTCCGATAACGCTCATAGAAAAGTTCTCCGGGGGGGGGGATAGTACAGCTGTTTGCCTCAGAAAAACACATCTCAGGAGAAATTTGACATCCAGCCTTTTCCAAGGTTGTTTAGGGTAAAGTCAGATAAGGGTTACAAATATTTTTCACTTCAGGCAGACAGTATAATTCCTTCAGCCTTGAGTCTTGCTGGGCAACTCTGATATGGTCCAATTCTGGACTTTTTCCTCTGATCCAGCTGTGGCCCTTAGATGTTGACCACCAGCGTCCAGAGTCCCAATCCAAGCGGATGATCTGCGATCCTCAGATCGTGTTCACCCTCCGGATTAGCTCGTAAACAGCTGATTTCCGAGGTCACGGCGCAGATCAGATCGGGTGCTCCAACATTAGGTCCTGCTGAAACCCTCCCTCATTTGCCGATAGGCCAGTGCTCCACAAAACGCCAAAAAAAGCAAAGCGCCGCCATCGTAATCCAATTTAATCCAGATTCTTCACATTCCCTCAGAGCACACAGAGAGCGAGACGTCACCATTCATCGAATCCATGGCGTATCTCTCGTTTCGTCTGCGGGAATGGGCCAGCTCCCCCGTGCCGTGCCTGTTGTTGAAATCTTTCAGTAGAGTTGAATTCCCAAACCATCCAATTCATCTTCTTTCATTCGAGGTGCTTCTGAGAAGCTGCAGACAAGACAAAAAGCAGCAGCAGCAGGGGGGGGAAGGACGGGGAGGAAGGAAAAAAGGCGACTGCCTCCTTCAAGTGCCAGAACAGAAAGATTCTCTGAATCTTTTGATGATGTTATGCACGGTTGATGATGATAACTTAAGTCTTTGCTATTTTACGCTGGGTAACACCATTCTGGTATTGCTGCAATATCTTTCTGCGCAACAATGGTGGAATTGGTGATCCTCTTACCATCTTGGATTCTGACAGACACTGACACTCTGAGAAGCTCTTTTTGTACCCAATCATGTTGTCAGTTGACCTAATTAGTGTTATTGGTCTTCCAGTTGTTCGTTATATGCCCAATTTCCTTTTTCCAGCCAGTTATTGCTACTTGTCCAAACTTTTTTGGGATTTGTTGACGCTGTGAAATTTTGAATCAACATTCTGTCCAGATGAACTGATTGAGAATGAGCGGATTTGATACCTGGACTATTGAGAATTAACTTTCTTGTCTTGAACCACTTTGGACATGTCTGCCTGCCTGGGAGGAGTCGACGAGGGACAAGCCCCCAGAAACCATCTTGGCTACAGCAAACTGGTTGGTCCACTTAAGTTGTTTACTTGGTGGAGTAGCTTCAGTTTGCTTTGGACTACTCTGACTGACGAAGCCCTCTGGAGTGAGGGTGAAACGTTTCTACTAAAAAGAAACTGTCCAGATGAACTGATTGAGAATGAGCGGATTTGATACCTGGACTATTGAGAATTAACTTTCTTTGAATCAACATATTTTCCCTTTAAAATGTTACATTTACTCAGATTAAACTTTTGATCTCTCATCTATGTTTTATTACGAATGAAATATTGACATTTGCCATCTCTACATCATTGCATTCAGCTTTTATTCACAATTTGTTTAGTGTCCCAACTTTTTTGGAATCCGGTTTGTATTTATGAAGTAAAAAGAAAACAATTTTTTTTCTATATTTAACCTCTTTGTTTTTTCATTTGGTCCTTTCAGACCTCCAACAGGAACCGGTCCACAAAACAGAGCTGTTCTTCATGAATCAGCAACTATACAACCAGGAGAGGAACTCCAGCCTGGACCAGGAGGAACCAGAACCTCCACTGATTAAAGAAGAGCCGGAGCTCTGTACCAACCAGGATGAAGATCAGCTCCACCTGAAGCAGGAGACTGATCCGTTTATGGTGACCGCTTTGTTCGAAGAACCAGAACCAGATGGGGAGCGGCTCATCTGTGAGAGTTCTGCTGGACCTGAGGACCAGGATTCAGGGTCAAAGAAGATGAATCACAGAAACGTTTGTCACGGTAACAAAGCAGACCAATCAGCAACTTCTGAGAGGGTGTTTTCTTGTAAAATCTGTCGGAAAACCTTTATAGAGAAGTCACTTCTGACCCATCACAAAGAGGTCCACACAGTTTGGAACCAGAACTCTGACAGACTGCAGTACTGTTGTCCCACATGTGGTAAAATGTTCCCAGCTTATAGTAATTTAGCCATCCACGTGAGAAGCCACACAGGGGAGAAGCCTTTTTCTTGCAAAATTTGTGGAAAAAGATTTGGTGCCAATTTTGACTGTAAAAGACACATGATGATCCATACGGGGGAGAAGCCATATTGTTGTACAATCTGTGGAAAACGTTTTACTCGATCTTCACTTGTGAAATCTCACATGAAGGTGCACTCAGGCTGAGCTGACGTTTGTCGAGGTTTATTTCAGTTTTATTGGTGTGTATAAAATAATAATAATAATCTTTATTTGTATAGCACCTTCCTACAATGCCTTGCATTGACCAAAGTGCTTAACAGGATAGAAAATCTAAAATCAGGTACAATAAATCAGAGAAAATAGAAATAAAAACAGCAGGAATAAAAGGAGGCAGTGGACATAAAAATGCTACATACTAAAATACCAAAAGTAATAAAAGTTACAGATTGAAAGCTTTTTAAACAAGTGCGTTAGTCTGGTTTTGAACAGTCAGATCAGAGGTGACACGCAGCTCAAGGGGGCGACTACACACTACACAGAAAATACACACTACTGGGCCTGTTTCTTCCTCATGAGACGTTTTCTGCTGTCTAACTTCTTTTGTTTACATGATCTGATGGGAACCATTCAATCTTCTAATTCAGGGATGCCCAATACATTAATCGCGATCTACTGGTTGATCGCGAAGGCAATATCAGTAAATCCATCCATCCAGCCATTTTCTTTTACCCGCTTCTTCCACTTTGGGTCATGAGAGTATCAGTAAATCACTCAGTGAAATAGGTGTCAGACTTTAAAAAAAATCTCTTTACGTTCTTTGTTTAGACGTCAGCTGATCAATCTATCTTCACTATGCAAATCGTCACTTGATTGACACACAGGGCAGCCAATCAGAGACCAGATCTTTTCTGACACATAGGTCACCACGCATGCACATTCAACCGCGCTAAAAAGTAACGAGTTGACTCGTAAGAGCCTCCAGTTTGTATCTAAACTCAACGTGTGTAAAATGAGTTGGGGAGCTGGACCAAGTAAGAAGCAGAAGACCAACCATTTCCATACAGAATGGGAGGAGGATTTTTTTTTTTCACGGTGTCATATTTGAAGTGCGTTTCCCTGGAGCAGCGTTTTCGGACTATAAATACTAACGCACTGACTTCCTTCTAAAAAAGTGAGCTGAGAAAGAAAACGGTGAAGGAATTAAAATCCAAGTTATCTGGACAGCAGTCATTTTTCCTGCAGCTGACCACAGCAGCGAAGCATCAGTCCGGGTGAGTCACTTTAATAATTGTTAAGCAGAAGAAGTCTTTTCAAGACGGAGAGATGGTGAAAGAGTTATTTGTTGAAGCAGTTGACTCGTTGTTCAGAGACCTTCATCAAAGCTCTCAGTTATCAAGAAATATGGTTACAGTTAAAGCAGCTGCTGTCAGGGCTGAGCTTTCACTTTTGTTCTCACTTTATTTTACAAACTTGAAGTTATTCTTGCTGTTTTCTGTTCCATTGTGTGAAGAACAGAAGTTATTGCTGGGTTTCGTTCATTATTTTGTACGTGGACAGTAAAAATAAATTGTCACTTTTTTACACTTGGGTTTTGTCCTTTATGTTGTGTGCAAAGTGAGCTGGGACTTGTTCATTCATTCAAGCTTTATTTATCCAGGTTAGTCTCGTTGCGTCACGAGGACTCGTTTGTTTTAGACAGATAACTATAAACTACAGTAAAATGCAATTACAATAAAAGTAGTTTTATAAAACAATAAATCAAGGTGCCATATAAAACATGGTAAAATTCTAAAAACAAGAACGTAAAACACACAAGGCATACTTAATATGTTTATAAATAAGTACATTTTATATTTTTTATAGTAGATCACTTGGACTTGGTCATTTTAAAGCTTAAGTATGTACTGTAACTTATTTTTGAAACCTATTTCTTCACTCTGCCACTATCTCCTGATAGACTGATGTTAGACAGGTAATCTCTGAAAAAAAACTATAGTCCTCTGGCGTCTCCCGGTGGTAATAAAAGCATTTATAAAAACCACAGCGCCCCGCGGTTAACCAGCCAATAAAAACAGAGCTTCTCACCCCCAACCCATGCCCCCACCTGTCAGCCCGCAGCGGCCGCGCAGGTTTTCGTTGAAATAATTGTAAAGCGATGCAAAACTGATTTGTATGCGACACAAATGTATTAAATTCCCCTTCTTCATCCCTGCTCTGGACTTTTCTTTTTTTTTTTGCCAAAAGTCAAGTGATCACTTCATCCTCCGCTGAGTCATGACAGAAACATTCAGGAAATGAATGAATTTGTCACGAGCGAATTAAACTCTGTTTCAACTTGGCTGTCGAGGCTCTGCAGATTTCCTGGTGTTCTGGTGTGCTGGACAAGCGCTCCTTGTTTTTATTTTATTTTTCAGAACGTTTTATTAACATATAATCACAGAATTTCGGAGCGGCTGCAAGAGGACATGAGTGGAGGCGGAGTTAAGGAAGCTGAGCTGATTTACTGCGAGAGTGACAGGGAGCTGAGCCATATATGGCTCTGAGGGGGAGGGACCAGAAACGTGTCTCTGTTCAAAATTTTCCTAAGTTCCAGCGTGTTCCAAAAACTACATATTGCAGCTTTAAAGTAGCTCGCATGCTGAAAAAGTGTGGGCACCCCTACTCTAAATTTTGAAAGCACCCAGGAGCTGATTGCTGTGACCTTTGACTCTTGTGCCATTTAGGAATTTTGAAATATTCAGCTTTATTTAAGCTACATTAGGAATATTTCAGCTGCTTGGATTTGGTCCAGCATGGTGTTGTGGAATTTTCTATTGAGACATTGATAAAAGATGAGAAAGCACAATCCAGCTTATTTGTACACCCAACCCCCGACCTACGACTCCATCGACCTACGGCACCCCTGGACCTACGAACGAGCAATTTTAAAGAATTCCATCGATGTACGGCAAAAAGTTCGTGACCTATGAACGAACCAAGTTAAAATATATAATCGGGCTACGGCATACTGATGCACGACCTACGAACGAGCCCTATTATAAGTATATAATCGAGCTACGGCGTAACTGCGTCAGTACGGCAAGCGGACAGGTGGGGGAGGGGATTTCCTTGGCTGTTGTTTGTTGGGCATGGGCATGACACTGTGCATGACAGTTCCTGCTGATTTTGCTGCTGTTCTGATGTTAAAAGATGCTCTTTGAGAAGTGCTCATGTGTCATTGTTGACATCATTTTGCTGATGTGAGTTCCTGCTGATTTTGCTGCTGTTCTGATGGTGAATCCAGACCGAACGCGTTTTCAACTGCAGGAGCGTCCGGTTTACATGCAAAGTCAATGGGGGACGCGCCTCCAGGCGTCTCTTGGCGTCGGGCGTCACGTCACGTGCGTGTTGAGCGTGCTGGAAAGCGTTTTTCGTGCACGTGAACCCGCGTCAGCCTCCAAACCACGCCTTGACCGTGCTGAAGATTTCGCCGTTCAAACTCGTGAACGCACGCGTCAACCAATCAGGGAGAGTTGGGTGGAGGAGAAAGGGGGAGTCCGCTATGTGACGCGGAAACGAGGGGACGAGGGGGTATTGCGCAACTATGTGACGTATTGTTTGTGGGGCACAGAAAAAACCCGCAAAGTCATGTACTATGGAAGAGAAACTCATTGTAGCTGTGTGTTCGCGACAAGTCCTTCACGACCAGTCAAGTCTGCTCTACAGGGACAGAAATAAAAAGCTCCTTGCCTGGCGGAGTGCAGAGAGGAACTCGGTATACCGGTAAGCCCCCCCCCCCGCCGCCGCAACGCAGCCGCAATTTCACGTTCTGGTCTGGACACCATTGGGTCCAATGCGTCCACTTGCGTGCGTGTCGAGCTTTTTTGCCGTTGAAAAGGCGTTCGGTCTGGATGTAGCATGATGTTAAAAGATGCTCTTTGAGAAGTGCTCATGTGTCATTGTTGACATCATTTTGCTGATGTGAGTTCCTGCTGATTTTGCTGCTGTTCTGATGTTAAAAGATGCTCTTTGAGAAGGGTTCATGGTTGACATCATTTTGTAGGTCACAATCTACCTGATTTGCTGCAGTTCTGATGTTAAGTTACTGATGTACAGTTACAGTACTGTACTGTGTGTGTTTATGGATGAATGTGTGGTTTAATGTGTTAGATAAGTGTTTGTAAATAAAGTTCTGTGCATGTTTATGGCCCAGTATGTCTGCTTGTTCAGTCTCATGCCGATAAATATGTGTGCGGCGCTCCGTTAGCAGTATTTCCGCGACCTACGAACGAAAACAAGGACCTACGAACGGGACGCTATTTTCACCCCCTAGATACGGCAGAATCGAGCTGCGAACGATCCTTAGGTCCGGAACTCGTTCGTAGGTTGGGGGTTCCCTGTATTTTATTTTTCATTAGCACCGCGTCTCGCCAGACCACATTATTAACATGGACGAGGTCCCGCTCACTTTCGACAGCCCCATGGGATGGAGTGTGTCCCAGAAAGATGAGAAAACTGTCAACATCCTCACCATTGGACACGAGAAGTCCCACTTCACAGTGGTCCTGGCCTACGGCGCGGATGGAACAAAGCCACCGC
The DNA here is from genome assembly GCA_038048925.1 of Garcialebias charrua. Lineage (NCBI taxonomy): Eukaryota > Metazoa > Chordata > Actinopteri > Cyprinodontiformes > Rivulidae > Garcialebias > Garcialebias charrua. The sequence goes on from JBBPBX010014941.1 coordinate 43,550, forward strand.
CCATGGTAATTTTCAAGCGGAAGACCATGCCCAAAGAAGAGTTTCCCTCGCGCGCTGTTGTGGTGGTGAATGAAAAGGGGGATGGAGACATGATGGTGGTGTGGCTCGCTAAGTGCTTCACGAAACGGCCAGACTGGTTTTTTAAAACAAAGAAAGCCCTGCTTGTCATGGACAGTATGCGCGCCCACATCACGCCGGCATTTAAGGAAAAAATAAAAAGCTGCAACACAATTCCTGCCATCATCCCTGGAGGTTTGACCAAAGTGCTGCAGCCGCTGGACATCTCCGTCAACCGCAGCTTTAAAGCAGCTTTGCGCAGCCTGTGGGAGCAATGGATGGTGGACGGGGACCATAGTTTCACGGCTACGGGAAGTATGCGCCACGCCACCTTTCAGCAAGTCCTCGGATGGATCGACACAGCGTGGACGTCTGTGACCAAAAAAACGATCCAGGCGGGGTTCAGAAAGACTCCGATAGCAGCTGGAGCTGTAGCGGCTGGAGCAGCTGAGGCGGAGGATGACTCAAACAGCCCCGACGAGGAAGAGGACGCAGCAGCGCTGAACAACCTTCCTCAATGGCTGGCAGAACTCTTCGCCAGCGACACAGAAGACGAAGAGTTCAATGGTTTTGAATAAAAAACATAAAATAAATAGGTGTTTCTGTCATAATTATGTGCGGGTGAGCGTGTAGTAATTTTAAAGTCGCTTTATTTCATTTGTGTAATTTTACCTTGTTTTAACCGTCAAAGTGCATTTATTAAGAAAAGTTAAACTGAGACACACTTTTACTATAATGTTAGCTAACAAATATATTTTTTTAGGTGTTTATCTTTTTTAATTTAAAAGAGATGCATGTCTGTTGCTGCGCGTGCACGTTTTGTTGCCGCAGTAGCAAAACGATTCAAATTCAGCTGTTTTGACCATTATATTCATTTATTAAGGAAAAGTTCAGCTCAGAAACACTTTTGCTATAATGTTCAGCAATCAAATAATTGTTTTTAGGTGTCAATCTTGTTAAAGTCCTTGCTGCACGCTCCTGTGGCCGCCATTTGCAGCAGGGCAAAACACCGGCCCACATTTCCGGGTTGTCAGCGGTGACGCGTAACGTCAGCGGTGACGTAGGTGCAACTTATAGGGCGAATCGACATATTTATGGATTTTTCCAATTTATTGGACATAAATGGACAATGTGATTTATAGGGCGGAAAATACGGTATCTGTCTGATGCAGATGAGTTTAGTTTTTCATTTCATCTTTAATTGGTTTGGATCTTGTAACAAAATTAAAAAAACATTCATACAGGCTGCAGGTCCTGATTGTGTCATGACACAGATCTTTATTTTAATTTGATTTCAAATTTATTTCACCTTTTCATCACAAACGGTCAGAGCTTTATGTCTTAAAAAAAGTCTCCACCTGGATTTGACTAAACAAACAGGTATGAGGCTCCTGTTAATAATTAATAATTACTGCAATGGGCCATTGTGTTTCAGCTGCAACAAGTTCTTTAACCCAACTGGTGCAATGAGTTGCTTCTCATTTCTTAAACAACCATGTTGAAAGACACATGGCGTGGTCGTGGAAAAGATTTCAGTCTGTTTGAGAAGAGTCAAGTCATTGGCATCAAGCAGAGAAAACATCTAAAGGAGATTGCAGAAACTACTAAAACTGGATTAAGAACTGTCCAACGCATTATTAAAAACTGGAAGGATAGTGGGGACTCATTGTCTTTGAGGAAGAAATGTGACCGGAAAAAAATCCTGAATGATCGTGATCAGCGATCACTTAAAACGTTTGGTGAAATCAAATGGAAGAAAAACAACAGCAGCACTCAGGGCTGTGTTTAATAGTGAAAGTAAGAACATTTCCACATGCACAATGTGAAAGGAACTCAAGGGACTGGGACTGAACAGCTGTGTAGCCTTAAGAAAACCACTAATCAGTGAGGCTAACTTGAAAAAATACTTCAATTTGCTAGGGAGCATAAAGATTGGACTGTGGAGCAATGGAAGAAGGTCATGTGGTGTGATGAGTCCAGACTGACCCTGTTCCAGAGTGATGGGTGCATCAGTGTAAGAAGAGAGGCAGGTGAAGTGATGCACCCATCATGACTAGTGTCTAGTCATCAATGCAAAATCTTGGTGAAAAATTAATGCAACACTGGATGAAAATAGATCTTGTGACATTGCAGAAGTTTATCGAAACAATGTCACAGTGAATGCATGATGTAATCTAGCCTGGTTGTAACCAGACCCTGTCCTTCACTTCGCTTCGTGTGCAGTGAAGGGAAATGAGAATTGAGCGGAGCTGTGCAGGAAGGCGAGGGCCAGGCTAGATGTAATCAAAGCTAAAGGCGTNTGAAAATAGATCTTGTGACATTGCAGAAGCTTATTGAAACAATGTCACAGTGAATGCATGATGTGATCAAAGCTAAAGGCGCTCCAACGAAATTTTAGTGTGTGACCTTTTTTTTCTGGCCAGGCAGTGTGTGTGTGTGCGTATGTATATGTTAGGATTTTTAAAAGGCTTTCTGCCAGTTGTTATTTATTGTGTCATTGTTCATTTATGGAATTTAAAAAAAAACTACATTTTAAATATATACAGTATTTAACTTTTTTGTTTTGTCCTTTTGTCCTTACAGACCTCCAACAGGAACCAGTCCACAAGACAAAACTGATCCCCACAGACCAGAAGCTCTGCAACCAGGAAAGGAACTCCAGCCTGGACCAGGAGAAACCAGAACTTCCACAGATTAAAGAAGACCAGGAGCTCTGCACCAATCAGGATGAAGATCAGCTCCAGCTGAAGCAGGAGACTGATCTGTTTATGGTGACTGCTTTGTTTGAAGAAGGTGAACCAGAACCAGATGGGGAGCAGCTCATCTGTGAGGGTTCTGCTGGACCTGAGGACCAGGATCAGGATTTAGGGTCAATTGAAAATACAGAGCACTCACCAAAGACTGTTCACACAGACAGTTGTCACGACCAGGATCAGGATTTAGGGTCAATTGAAAATACAGAGCACTCACCAAAGACTGTTCACACAGACAGTTGTCACGACCAACCAGCCACATCTGTAGGTGGTTCTTGTCAAATCTGTGGAGAAACTTTCATAAAAAATTCATGTCTAATCCGACACATCAAGGTCCACAAAGTTAGGAACCAGAAATCTGACACACCACACTACTGTTGTCCCACCTGTGATAAAAACTTCCCTTTTTATAGTAAGTTAGTCATCCACATGAGAACCCACACAGGTGAGAAGCCTTTTTTGTGCAAAATTTGTGGAAAAACGTTCTGTAGAAAAGAAAATAATGACGTCCATATGATGACCCACACAGGGGAGAAGCCTTTTTCTTGCACAGTTTGTGGAAAAAGATTTAGGGACAAATTAGACTTGAAAAGACACCTGATGATCCACACGGGAGAGAAACCGTATTTTTGTACAATCTGTGGAAAACGTTTTATACGGGCAACTCATGTGAAAAGTCACATGAAAGTGCACACTCGCTGAGCTGACAGTTGAGTGTTGTTCAAATTTAATTTACTTGCTGCTGCATCTGAATTCATAAATTATCAGCTGTCCTTCAGTCGTCTTGCTGAAGGAGGTGTAACAACTTCATAATTTTTTATGTCTTAAATAATAAAAGGCAACTTTGCAGCAGATCTTTATACACTCTTGGAACTATTTTACAAGTACATTAGTCCCTCGCCACTTTGCGGTTTGTTTATTGCGGTCTCACTGTATCGCGGTTTTTCAAAATAAGATTGGACATGACACACAACTGGCTGATTGATTGATGAGCCGCACGATCGGCATGGAATTTTTATTGAAATAAAGTATTTTAAATTATTGAGTACCTCCTTCACCTTTGTACAGCCCACACTGCAGGATAAGTTTCTGCTGCAGCTGATCCGCGCGCAGAGAGGGAAGTGGGCGTGGCCAAGAGCGCATGCAGGCATAGTTGCCAAGTCCGCTTATTTCAAGCGGAGACGAGGTCACCACAGCCCGGAGGTGGAGATCCTACCATCACCTCTTCTTGTGGAGGAAGAGGAAATGAGGTCTCAGTTCTGGGGGAGCCGCCTGGCTTTTAAGCCAGCTTCTTCCTCCACCCCGCCGGCTTATTGCTCGTCACATCTGCTGCTGTGGTCAGACGATGACGCTGAGCTGGAGGAGGAACTCTGGGGTGCGCCCGTCTTCAGCTCACACCACCAACGCAGCAGGAAGAGGCGGCAAAGAAGAGGCAAGACCACCGACTCTCAGCTTCATCCCTCTCCACCTCACCTCGCCGCTGCACCCCGCTGTCCGTCTCCTCCTCGCTCGCCACCAGATGTACAGCCCAGCCCTCGCTTTCTGGAGGAGGGAGAGAGGGTGTCACAGGAGGAGCTGGAACGTTGGCAGGCAGCTTTTGTGGCAAAGTACTTGCCATCTCTGGTCCTTGGTGCTTCGGCTGCTGCAGACCTCGACGCTTCGGCTGCTGCAGACCTCGACGCTTCGGCTGCTGCAGACCTCGACGCTTCGGCTGCTGCAGACCTCGACGCTTCGGCTGCTGCAGACCTCGACGCTTCGGCTGCTGCAGACCTCGACGCTTCGGCTGCTGCAGACCTCGACGCTTCGGCTGCTGCAGACCTCGACGCTTCGGCTGCTGCAGACCTCGTCTTCTCAGAGGGTCCAGACGCCGAGGGTCCAGACGCCGAGGGTCCAGACGCCGAGGGTCCAGACGCCGTCTCTTCGCCTGTCCTGGGTCCAGACGCCGTCTCTTCGCCTGTCCTGGGTCCAGACGCCGTCTCTTCGCCTGTCCTGGGTCCAGACGCCGTCTCTTCGCCTGTCCTGGGTCCAGACGCCGTCTCTTCGCCTGTCCTGGGTCCAGACGCCGTCTCTTCGCCTGTCCTGGGTCCAGACGCCGTCTCTTCGCCTGTCCTGGGTCCAGACGCCGTCTCTTCGCCTGTCCTGGGTCCAGACGCCGTCTCTTCGCCTGTCCTGGGTCCAGACGCCGTCTCTTCGCCTGTCCTGGGTCCAGACGCCGTCTCCTCGCCTGCAGACTCGACGGTGGTCTCCTCGCCTGCAGTCTCGACGGTGGTCTCCTCGCCTGCAGTCTCGACGGTGGTCTCCTCGCCTGCAGTCTCGACGGTGGTCTCCTCGCCTGCAGTCTCGACGGTGGTCTCCTCGCCTGCAGTCTCGACGGTGGTCTCCTCGCCTGCAGTCTCGACGGTGGTCTCCTCGCCTGCAGTCTCGACGGCGCCCGACGACGACTCAGAGGAGCCTGACGACGAGGGTCCGGACGACGTCTCAGAGGAGCCCGACAACATGGGTCCTGACGACGTCTCAGAGGAGCCCGACAACATGAGTCCTGACGACGTCTCAGAGGAGCCCGACAACATGAGTCCTGACGACGAGGGTCCGGATGACGTCACAGACTCGACAGTGGTCTCCTCGCCTGCAGCCTCGACGGTGGTCTCCTCGCCTGCAGCCTCGACGGTGGTCTCCTCGCCTGCAGCCTCGACGGTGGTCTCCTCGCCTGCAGCCTCGACGGTGGTCTCCTCGCCTGCAGCCTCGACGGTGGTCTCCTCGCCTGCAGTCTCGACGGTGGTCTCCTCGCCTGCAGCCTCGACGGTGGTCTCCTCGCCTGCAGTCTCGACGGTGGTCTCCTCGCCTGCAGTCTCGACGGTGGTCTCCTCGCCTGCAGTCTCGACGGTGGTCTCCTCGCCTGCAGTCTCGACGGTGGTCTCCTCGCCTGCAGTCTCGACGGCGCCCGACGACGACTCAGAGGAGCCTGACGACGAGGGTCCGGACGACGTCTCAGAGGAGCCCGACAACATGGGTCCTGACGATGTCTCAGAGGAGCCCGACAACATGAGTCCTGACGACGTCTCAGAGGAGCCCGACAACATGAGTCCTGACGACGAGGGTCCGGATGACGTCTCACCGCCCGACGACGTCTCCGAGGAACCCGACAACGTCTCACCGCCGGACGACGTCTCCGAGGAGCCCGACAACGTCTCACCGCCCGACGACGTCTCCGAGGAGCCCGACAACGTCTCACCGCCCGACGACGTCTCCGAGGGTCTCGACGAAGCAGGCGACGTCTCCGAGGGTCTCGACGAAGCAGACGACGTCTCCGAGGGTCTCGACGAAGCAGACGACGTCTCCGAGGGTCTCGACGACGTCTCAGAGAGTCCTGACGACGGGGTCCCCGACGACGTGGTCCTCGACAACGTCTCAGAGGGTCCTGACGACGGGGGTCCCAGCGCCGCAGACGCCTCGTCCTCGACAGAGGGTCCCAGCGCCACAGACGTCTTATCGCCTGCCTCGGCGCCCGACAACATCTCGGCGCCCAACGACGGGGATCCTGGCGATGACGATGGCTGTGTTCCGGCCGACGTCTGTGTTCCGGCCGACGTCTGTGTTCCGGCCGACGTCTGTGTTCCGGCCGACGTCTGTGTTCCGGCCGACGACTGTGTTCCGGCCGACGACTGTGTTCCGGCCGACGACTGTGTTCCGGCCGACGACTGTGTTCCGGCCGACGACTGTGTTCCGGCCGACGACTGTGTTCCGGCCGACGACTGTGTTCCGGCCGACTGTGGTGTCCCAACTATCCCTTTCCTTGGGGGTGTGTTTCTTGCTGGACGGTACT
>JBBPBX010014942.1:0-19296 GCA_038048925.1 Garcialebias charrua
GGCAGACCTCCATCCACATTGCTAACGGACTGCGGTCCTCCTTCCAGAGACTCTCAACGTCCATTGGAGCCTGAATCTTCTGCAGGCCCTCCTCGTCACCCCCCGCTTCATCAGACTGATTACGCAGGGCCCAAGTTCAGCCGTTCTGGGCGTTTGATCAAACCTAAACTGCTGGACTAGTGATGGACCTTACTGGGTGTTCTGGGGGGGCGTGTGTGGTGGACCACTAGGGGGCTCTACTCACACCCAGTGGACCGAATGTGTTACCGGATGTTTTATTGTGAAAGGTCCAGAGGACCGGATGTTGTATGGCGATATATAAGGCGGTTCGTGGGTTTTACCGCCAGTTCTGTAGGAGTTGATTAAAGAAGGAGTTCTGCAGCTCGTCTCCTGTGTCATCTCTTCATGACCTCCTACTGGTCTGAGCAGCCCAGTCCTCACCTCCTTCTACAGGTGTGCAGTGGAGAGCATCCTGTGCTCCAGCATCAACGTGTGGCATGGAGGCTGCACAGTTGAAGAGAGGAAAGCTCTACAGAGAGTGGTGAAGGCTGCACAGAAGTCTGTTGGAGTCAGTCTCCCCACCATCACAGACATTTACACCTCCAGATGCAGGAAAAGAGCCACCTGCATCATGAAAGACCTCACTCACCCAGCACACTCACTCTTTGCCCCACTCCCCTCAGGACGGAGGTTGAGGAGCATCAAATGTAGAACCACTAGACTGAGGAACAGCTTCTACCCTGAGGCTGTTAGACTCATGAATAAATAAATAATAAGAATAAACACTGCAAAATATCACATCATGCTGATGCTGATCTGTTTTCTTGTTGCTGTGTTCATCTGTGACCATCTGCTCATACAGACTCATGTTCGTGCTGCTGTTTATAATGATGTTTTTCCACTACATTAGGGCTTAGTGTATTACTAGTTGATGTTTCTCTTAGTTAATTCTAGATGTTATTACTGTTTTTCTCTTGCATTTGTTGTTGGATGTAACTGGGACCCTGTGTACATAATCTCGTTTTCATCACATGTACCACATGCGGTGCAAATGACAATAAAGACTCTCTGACTCTGACTCTGACTTTCATTTTTTTATATTTTGTACATTATCATTTATGGGATTGTCTTGTATTGTTTCTTTTGTAAAAAAAATGAACAAATTTAATAAACATAAACATAAACAAATTACTGCAAAAAATGTGTACCAGTAATTTATAAAGCTAAACTTAGCATAAAACAGCTAAATAGGAGCTAATAGAGCAGTAAAAGCTGAAATTTGCATGAGCATAACAAGCTGAAATTAGCTGAAAGAAGTTAGAAGAAGCATAAAAATGCTGTAGTTAGAAAGATCTAGAAATAGTACAAAACAGCTTTAAAGCTCCACTGACATCATCTTTTAACTTTCCATAAAATGGCACAACATATATATATATTAAGATTGACCCCTGATCGTTTCTGCTAAAACAATGTTAAATTAATTAGAATTCCTCTCGAAAATAGTTTAAAATTAGCGCCGTTTTTTTAACACGATAAATAGGGATTTCGCCGTCGCAGGATGATGACGTCATGACAAGAGACGTCTCTGCTGCGCACCTTGAAAACAATGGAGGAGCTACAAACTCGATCCGTCCAATTTAGCCATTTAAAAGTTAATATTTTAGCGGATTGTCTGCAGAGAAGCCAAAGTTATTTCCAGTAAACAGCAGGTTATAATTTTTTTTCAGCTCCTGCTGGTTTTTGGAGACTTTTCACTTCAGGACGTGAGCAGCTCTGTGAGGACTTACAGCATAGTTTCCACAGCACTGAAATGGTAATATATTAGTTAATGGTTCTAATAATTATTCAACATTAATTTATAGTTTAAAAAATTAGTCCCTTTTAAAATATCTGTTAAATATATTATTCTTTTATTTTATTTTGTTTGTGTTTTCAGGTTTCCAGGTCTCCAGTCCATCACCTGAGGCTCTTCCTGAACCACTAGTACAACCCAGACTTTCACATCACAGCAGGTAAGATTGCATCAACGAAAAGAATAGTACTCAACAATATTCTTTGATGTAAATCTGTTGATTTTCTGTGGTTCTGATGAGGGAAGTGACAAAGTGGATGCAGCATTCAGCCCATAATGGACCCAGATGTCCCCTGCGTCCAGACCTACAACACCTGGACATCCATGAGCGTGGAGGAGCGAGGAGGTGGTGGAGTCTGAAGAAGTACAAGCAGCAGGATGAGGAGAAACTAGACCGATGTCCCCTGCGTCCAGACCTACAACACCTGGACAGGAGGGTGGACGAGGAGGTGTTGGAGTCATTTTTACAGAGCTGATGAAGTCAAACACCACTTGCATTTTTTAAACTCAATTTTTTTTGATAATCTGTTCATATTAATGTTTCCCCAGAGGTTTTCATTTATTTGATAATATGGGATGGTTTTATTTTAATAAAATGTTTTTTTCAACATTCACCAATTTTGTTTTTACTAAAGTATGAGCTGTGAGTTGTAGATGCACGAATGAAATTAAAACAGATACACAAATATTCTCACAAAGAATAACTCAACACTAACAGATAATATAGTGTACTACTGTAACTTTATTTACACATAACTACAGAAACACTTGGTTCATTGTTATCCTTTTTTTTTCAAACAATATGTTCATTTGAACAGTCAGAAAAAATATTAAATTCATTGATTCATTTTCATCTCAATGCTCTGGCCAGTTGTAGTATTTCTGCATATTTTAATGTCTTGATGCACAAACGTAGCTTTCTGCAGCAGTCCTGATGTTCTACAGATCCTGAAGATGTCTCCATCTGTTGTTGAACAATATCAAGGTTTGTTCTCCACCTCGGTCCACTCTTCAGGTGAAGACATTTCTGTGAATCCTCGCTCCTCCACGCTCATGGATGTCCAGGTGTTGTAGGTCTGGACGCAGGGGACATCTGGGTCCATTATGGGCTGAATGCTGCATCCACTTTGTCACTTCCCTCATCAGAACCACAGAAAATCAACAGATTTACATCAAAGAATATTGTTGAGTACTATTCTTTTCGTTGATGCAATCTTACCTGCTGTGATGTGAAAGTCTGGGTTGTACTAGTGGTTCAGGAAGAGCCTCAGGTGATGGACTGGAGACCTGGAAACCTGAAAACACAAACAAAATAAAATAAAAGAATAATATATTTAACAGATATTTTAAAAGGGACTAATTTTTTAAACTATAAATTAATGTTGAATAATTATTAGAAACATTAACTAATATATTACCATTTCAGTGCTGTGGAAACTATGCTGTAAGTCCTCACAGAGCTGCTCACGTCCTGAAGTGAAAAGTCTCCAAAAACCAGCAGGAGCTGAAAAAAAATTATAACCTGCTGTTTACTGGAAATAACTTTGGCTTCTCTGCAGACAATCCGCTAAAATATTAACTTTTAAATGGCTAAATTGGACGGATCGAGTTTGTAGCTCCTCCATTGTTTTCAAGGTGCGCAGCAGAGACGTCTCTTGTCATGACGTCATCATCCTGCGACGGCGAAATCCCTATTTATCGTGTTAAAAAAACGGCGCTAATTTTAAACTATTTTCGAGAGGAATTCTAATTAATTTAACATTGTTTTAGCAGAAACGATCAGGGGTCAATCTTAATATATATATATGTTGTGCCATTTTATGGAAAGTTAAAAGATGATGTCAGTGGAGCTTTAAAAACAGCTGTAATTAGCTAGAAGCTGAAAGAAATTGAACTGGATCAAAATGTGAAAGGAGCAGAAAAAGGTGGTAAACAGATCAAAAAATATGAAGGATGTAAAACGAGCTTAATGAGAAAAAAGTGGCAGGAAAAGCTAAATATTTCAAAAAGCTAAAGTTACACTAATACCAAAAGTCATAGCAGGATTGTCCTGAAACAGTTGAACGTTCTGATGTGATTTGTTGAAATATCTTAAAAACTGTGGGACGAGAAATGCACAGAAAAACATAGAAGAAAAATGGATCACGATAGTGTGAATGCTTCATAAGCATTTACACTATTGTGCACCAGTTGAGCTACAAATATCTTTTTGTAGCTTTGTGTTTGTTTTTATTTTACTTATCATTTTCTTGACATAAATGTATTAAAGATGTCAATAATGCATATATTGTTCAGTTGTTTTCTCTACTGTAACTTTATGTACAATCACAACCACAGTTGTGGCTTCAATAGTCACATCTATAATGTACACATCTTAAACCTTTGTTTAGCCTCAACGCCTCACTAAATGTTTTGTCTCAGATATCAATAAGAATCACAAGTTAGAACATTTCACAAATGTGGATGTTCTCAGAAAATAAGATTTAGACTTTGATGTGCAATAATCTGCATCAGTTCAGTGAAAGAAAAGAAATCAAGAATTTGTGACCTACACAGAATTAAAATTCATTTAAGTTGATGTGTTTGTGAATTTTCTGGCCAAATCACAGTTGATTCAACTCAACTCAATTTTATTTTGGTAAATTAAAAACATTATCAAAAAAAGGAAAACAATATAAAATGGTAAATCAACCATTTACCAAAAAAGGAATAGGCTGAATTCAAGGCTTATACTTGCCTACCCTACTCATAGACTCAGCAGTCTACATAATGACAAATATCTACTGTCCATATACATACCGTACATAAGTACACATACAGATATTTACCATATATTTAAATATGCATATAATACATACACATACAGGTGGTCCCCGACTAACGAGCGAGTTCCGTTCCTACGGATCGGTCGTAAGTCGAAAATTCGTATGTCGGAACCCGAAACACGTGTGGTTCGTAAGTCCGGATTTTTGGTCATAAGTCGTAAAATGTATGCTAGCGATGCGCCGAACACCCGTTTTTTAACGCAAACGTACATACTTGTTCATAAACATGCACAGAACTTTGTTTACAAACAGTTAGCTAACACACTTTCATCTAAAAACACATACCAGTGCTGTATTTTCTGTACAACTTTACTGTTCGTTAGTCCGTTCGTAAGTCCGTTCGTAAGTCCGGAACGTCGTAAGTCGATGACGTCGTAAGTCAGGGACCACCTGTACTCACATTACATAAATACATGGTTACACAATATATACATCTACATAACAGTATAAGCTTTTATAATTTTACATTTTAAGACTCTTTTAAAGCTCACCAAAAAAAAGCACATACCCAGTAATTTGAGATCATCATCCAGTTCATTCCACAGTTTCACGCCGATAACTGAAATACAAAGTACATCTAGATTTTACTTTACTTTTGTCTTTACCTTGTTCAAATATTAACAAAGCTCGTAAATAGATTCAAATGTAATTTGCAATCAGTATTCATAAAGAAAAGGAAGGCGAGCCTGTGATCGAGGATACCCCTGACCCTAACATTAAGAATGTGGGTGGGAAAGGTAAATACCCACACCTGCTTCTACCTTCATTTGCTCCATTTTGAGCCCTTGAGCAAGACTCTTAGCCCCCAGCTGCCACTCAGGCACCTTGGATGGCAGCCCTCTCCTCCACACAGAGGGCTATGGTAGCTCAGTGACTGGTATTTGCATCAGAAAGGGTAAACAGCCACTCAAAAATGTGTGTGTTTATACGTCTATTCATTTGATTTACTTGATTTCAGCTGTAAATTGTGCTGCAAACGCTATCTGACTAGTAGATTCCAACTGAGCTGACTATGACAGAAGAAATCACTTTGCCTAAACACTTCTTTGGCCTCTGCAGAAGTAAACCGTTTGAAATTGTGGGATTTTGTTCAGGATTCTGTGTGCACACTTCACAAATCTTTGGGAACAGATGGGAAAACAAATAACATGGATAACCCATCTGGTTGCACGCGTCACATATCCATTTACATGAATTACGAATCATCGAGCACATTAAGTTTAAATGAATTGTACAGAAACACACTTCCCTCTTTCTGGACTGAGCTCTGTTGTGCACAGCTGGAATGTTCATCCTGCGAAGATGAATAAAACTCATGTGATGCCATGACTTTACACATATGGATATTATGTAGCTTGTCAGTGTGAGTGTAATTTCAAAATGTGTGGCAATCATGAATAGGCCCTACTTGATCTTTAAAAAGTGCACCTAATAAACATGCTCATTAGTCGTGCACACAAGATTTAATATATGTGCACATAAATGTTTGAATATGTATGAAAATAGTAATATTTTCTATGTGTGATTTACTGCAGAAACACTTGTTCATCCTCACAGGTGAGGATTTTCTCCAACTAATCAGCTCTCTATATAGTTTCTGCATTTGGTTATTTTAAAATTATGGACCACATGACCAAATATCACCATTTTCTCATTTGCTGTATGTGCTGCTGCTGCACTGATCTGTATTCTTTGTTTCAGGCTCCTCTTTTCATACGTTAATGTTGTCAGCTCTGACTTTGGATTTGTGTTGTTCAAACAAAAATAAAGAATGAAATGTAGGAGTTTTGCTCTCAGTGTGTGACATTTGTGTCTTTTTTTTTTACAGAAACTGTGATAGCCAAAATTTCAATCAATCAATCAATCAATCTATCAATCAATCAATCAATCACCTTTATTTTTACCAGGTAGAGCCCATTGAGATCGAGATCTCTTTTACAAGGGTGACCTGGTCAAGTGGTCTGCAGCACACGTCACATGGTAATTGACAATAAACATTTGCATTTACCAAAAAAGAAAATAAAAAAAACTACAATCACAATAATAGATATTGACAGTTCAAAACCATTTGAACCATTTAAATGGTAATCAAATTATAATTCTAGACAGAGAACTACCGTATTTTCCGGTGTATAGGTCGCACCTTTTTATGTTTTTTTTTCAAGGCCTGCGACCTATACTCAGGTGCGACCTATATATGGCTTGTTATCACTTTCGGTGAAACAAATTTTTAAATCCAGCTCATTTCACAATTACATTCATTTATTAAGGAAAAGTTCAGCTCAGACATATATTTGCTATAATTTTTATCAAACAAATAATTGTTTTTAAGTGTTAATCTTCTTAAAAGCCTTGCTGTGCGCTCCTGTGGCAGACATTTGCAGCAGAGCTAAACGTAGGTGCGACCTATACACCAGTGCGACCTATCTAGGGATTTTTCCAATCTATTGGTGATAATTGGACAATGCGACCTATACACAGGTGCGACCTATACACCAGAAAATACTGTATATGAGAAAAGCGTGTTAAGAAGTTATTCAGTGATCATAATTTACTGTCTTTGCAGTAGTGTGTGCAACTGTGATAGTGTTAATGCTTGTGAAGCATGCACACTATTGTGATCCATTTTTCATCAGTACATGTTTCAGCATCTTTCTTGTTCCACAATTTTTGTGCTATTTCAACAAATCATTACACATTCAGCTCGTTCAGGAGAAGGGTGCTATGACTTTTGGTACCGATGGAACTTTAGCTTTTTGAAATATTTAGCCTTTTCAACCCATGTTACATCCTTCATATCTTTAGATCTGTTTACAAACTTTTACAGCTCCTTTCACATTTTGTTCTCATTCAGCTTCTTTTGGCTTCCTTGTGCAAAAATAGTTTTTTTTTGTTTGTTTTTTTTTATTCAGCTATTTTCAGTTCATTTCAGCTGTTTTTTTCAGCTGTCGTGTGATCCTTTTAGATTCTTTCAACTACATTTTTGTGCTGCTAACTTCTTTTCGCTAATTTAAGCTTATTTACTGTATGCAAGATTGAGCTTTTTCAGCTATTTCAGCTACTATTTACCTCTTTTTATGCAAATTGTAGCTTTTTTTTTTTTTTTTTTTTACTAATTCCATGTTTTTTCACTCATTTCAACCTTTTTCAGCCGAATTCATCAACATTGTGCTCTCTCCACTTCCAACTGGTAACATTCTTCTTTATGCTGTTTTAGCTACTTTCAGCTGAATTTCTGCTTACTGTATTTAAGTTTTTTTTTTTTTTTAGATAATTTCCACTATTTTGTGCTCATTTCTGCTTCTTTCTGCATAATTGGGCCAACGTGTTCTTTCTGCTTTTGTCTGCTAATTTAAGCTTGTTCAACCTTTATAGCTAGCTTTTCGTCTCTCTTTTTTTTTTTGGTAATTTCAGTTGTTTTCAGAAAAAAATCTAATTTTTCATGTTAATTTCGTTCAGTCTAATTAATGTCTTTATGCTAATTGTTCTGTTACTTGAAGATTATTATTATTTGAACTAATTGTTTGAAAAAAAGGGCAGATATGATAAGATGTTTTCTTCTTTCTGCTACCTTTCATTTTTTTATATTTTGTATTCTTATCGTTTAAAAAAAAAGTTAGCTTGTTATGCCCCTTTCAGCTTTCTTCTGCTAGCTTTTTCTGCTCTTTCATTTCACATTTAGCGTTTTTATGCCAATTTTAGCTTTTTCAACTAAATCTAAATTTTTTAGCTAATTTCAGCTCTTTCCGCTTCCTTCTTTAGGCTTCTTTTAGCCTTTTCAACTACCCGGTACTTTTCAGCTATTTAAAAAAAAAAAAATCAGCTTTTTTTTTAGCTAATTTCCTAATTTTTGCTCAAACCTAACTCAGCAAATGTTTCTTTCTGCTTTCTTCTGCTAATGTAGGCTTGTTCTTCCATATTAGCTACATTTTAGAATGATTTTATCTAATTTCAGCTGTTTTACAGCAAGTTCCGCAATAAGCATTCACACTGCATTTTCACAGGAAATGCAATTTCTCTATTTTAAGTTGGTGTCCTGCAGATTTAGAGCAGAAATACCTTTTCTGGGTGTTGATGGCTTTGTAAGATGTCTCGCAACACATAAACATGTACTGTAGATATTTTAACAAGAAGAAGAAAAAAGATAATTATAGGATGCAGGCAAAGAATTTTACATTTAAAAATCATCATTATAAAATCTGTTTAGCTTCACTTTTTTCCACTTGTGCACAGGTGAGAGGATAATGTCAAACTAATTATTTAAACGAGGAGTACCAGAAAAGGAGAGTGCTCGACTACTGATTATTCATGAGTTTGGAAAGCTCACTATGTAAACAATTTAGTCGGTGGGAAAATTATTATTTAACTTTTTAAGATTTTTTTTCCAACATCTAAATAAGACGGTTTCATTTGTAAACAGACTCATAATTTTTCTTTCTTAATCTCTATTGTTTCGAATTGGTCAGAATATGAGGGTAATTTGATGATTCTGATCACATGTCCTTTGAATCCTGAGTGGGAACAGCTTGCTCCTGTATCTGGTTTATTTGAAGGAGCCGAACAGCTGTCAATAAGTGAAGCAAGGGGACGAAAGGCTAGACAGGGGCATAGTGGGGGATGGGAAGGTACTAAACCCCCACCAGGGTCTCTGTAAAGATAAATATTGATTGGGGACAGTTTTAATTACTTCCTTAAATTGAGCAATTTTGGTTTCCTCTGTTGGCTACCTGGGAAAAATCCATGTAGGATTCCACACTAAAGAGGGAAAATGTTGACTGACCATAAATCACTGCAGATACATAATTCATTAAAAAACATGTTTAAAGGACAAGACAAGATGCTTTTGGATCATTTGAAACAATCATTTGAATAGCTCTGTAGTGAGAATGTGCTTTTATTGTCAGCAGAAACTAATCCATCACTAAGCTTGCCCTCTCCTTTGAATGAGGATAAATTACGACTGTGCTTCCTTTACATTTGTATTTTTTGAGACCCTGTTCATATGGTCTTTGTGAATACATAAAAACATGTTTGTTTTTAGCCTTGTGTCCAAGTAGAAACAATTTCTAGGAGCCCTTAAACCAGGGTGTCCAAAGTGTGGTCCGAGGGCCATGTGCGGCCCTTGGAGTGATATTGAGCGGCCCACCACTGTAGTTTGAGAACGGTATCATTTTGCTTTAGAGGTTGATGCAGTCTTTCTGCTAATTCATTGCCAATCCTTTTTATATAATGTTTAGATTTAACAGCAAAACAGATAAAAAAAACTTCTCAAAATGAGCAATATTAAGCAAAATACAAACCTTTGGATATAATGAATGTTTTTATTTTCACCTCATGGTACAAAGCTCCACAAACCTTTACAGACTTCTATCATAATGGAGACTTTTGGATTTTATTTTTATTTTATTTATTTATTTCGGCTTCTCCCTTTGATAGGGGTCACCACAGCAAACTAGTCACACAAAGACATGGCAATTGTTTTTACACTGGATGCCCTTCCTGACACAACCACAGACCACCGAGCTACCACAGCCCTCTGCGTGGAAAAGAGAGCTGATATCTAGGATTCCCGGGGGAGCAGATGGTGTGGGTTAAGGGCCTTGCTCAAGGGCCCAGAGTGGAGACAGGTGTGACTGCTTCACTTATCCCACCCACATTTTTTTGATGTTGTCGATACCGGGGCTTGAACCGGCAATCTTCCGATCACAAGCTCACCTTCTTAACCTCTGCGCCATCACTCCCACGTATAATGGAGACTTTTGGATAATTATTCATAAAACTTGACTAAATATAACAAATTACAGTTGATATACTAATCAATAGAGGGAAATTGGACATTTTTCAATCAATATAAAGTAGTATCATCTACATACCATTTGATCAACTTTATCAGTGTCCCTTCAAATCTTCTATGAATCTGTTTTAGAGACTGACAGCTGGATGATTTGTCAGAACTTCAATTAGCCTTTTGTGCTGTCCATGGTCCAAAAGGCTGATCGACCCCCTTTTAAAAGGGCACTTACTCGTATTACACATTTGTTGCTGAGAACAAACTAAAATGAACGTTGCAAGCACAAGAAAACAACAATATAGACCCAACAAATCATCCATCCATCCATCCATTATCTTTTACCCACTTCTTCCATTTTGGGTCATGGGGGTCGCCGGTACCCATGTCCAGCAATCACTGTGCGAGGGGCGGGGTACACCTGGACGGGTTGCAAGTCCATCACAGGGACACATAGAGACAAACGAGACAAACAACCATTCACTTTTTCATTCACACCTAGGTCAATTTAGAGTTACCAATCAGTCTAACATGCATGTTTTTGGTCTGTGGGAGGAAACTGGAGTACCCGCAGGAAACCCACGCATGCACGGAGAGAACATGCAAACTCCACCCAGAAAGGGCCCTGGACCGGGATTTGAACCAAGGGCCTGCTTGCTGAGAGGCAGCAGCTCTACCAGTTGTACCACCGTGCTGCCCCCCCCAACAAATCAAATAAATTAAATCAGTTTGAACAAAAATATAAGGTTAGTGTTTGTGAGGCTTTTAATGTTTTGGATCTACAACAATTTAAAACTTTTCCCCCCACCAAAATTAATCAACTTTTTATAATTTCTCCAAAATATTATTCACATTGTTGTTGAGAGTTAAATTCTGTGGCCTACAAGTCCTTTCATCTTGATAGTATTGGCACAGATATGAAAAAGTTTGGACACCCCTGCCCTAAACTATATATTTTTTTCAAATGGAGTTCCTGGGTGAAAAAAACGACACCCTTGTATTTTCTTGTGGACAGTCAAAATAGTTGTTTTTTTAAACTATGATGTCATAGACCTATTTCAATCTATCAACCTCAAGCGTGTCTGTAACAATAAATAAACATTACAGGCTTGTGTTTGCAGGTGATGGTTTCTCAACTACAGCAAAACGTTTCTTGGTACACCAAATAATCTAAAGTCAAACAGGTTGCCCTCACTTTATTGAACAATATCAAAGCAAATGTTGCAAAACTATCTATCTATCTATCTATCTATCTATCTATCTATCTATCTATCTATCTATCTATCTATCTATCTATCTATCTATCTATCTATCTATCTATCTATCTATCTATCTATCTATCTATCTATCTATCTATCTATCTATCTATCTATCTATCTATCTATCTATCTTCGTTTAACGTCCGTTTTCCCGATTCCGGGGTGGGACGCTACATCTTTGTCGCAAGTTTTTGATGCCAGATTAGACGGTTAGTTGCGTCCAGTTCATTGAGGTTCAGCGCTTTCAGATCTTGTTGAATCGTTTGCGCCCAGGTCTTTTTCGGACGGCCTTTGGGACGGGTGCCAGGTACTTCAAGGTTTTCAATAGCAAGTATAGCACTGTTTTCACTTCGTTTAACATGACCGAACCACCGCAAACGGTGTCGCCGGCATGCGTCCTTAATCGCACATAAGCCTGCTCGACGCAGGATTTCGGTCGATTGGATGTGATCTTTAAGACTAATGCGTTGCATCCATCGGAGCATTTTCATGTCGGTTCGGTGAAGTTGCTGTTCGAGTTTTGTTGTCATTGGCCATGTTTCTGCGCCATACAACAGCACGGGACGTATCACTGAGCCATAGAGTCTTGAACGTAGGAGTAGTGGGATGTCGCGCCGCATCAGTATAGAAGCGAGTAGATGCCATTTATTCCACGCCACACGTATACGTGCCCGAACGGCAGCTTCGGCTGTTCCAGTACAGTCCAACACACCTCCTAGATATTGAAACGACTTGACTGTTTCGACGCCAACAGCTCCAATTGTATTGTTGCATTATTTGTAAATGTTGCAAAACTAAACTACAATAAACAGAAAGTATACATTTAAAATAACACAGGGAATGGGAATGGTTTTAAAAGACTAATAATACTTGTGTATGAAGAATTTATCCTGATATGTTGTGAACACTGTTAAAGGTAAATTGATTAAACAGTACTTATGGCACTTTTTTCTTCTTAAGATACTCAAAGTGCTTTACAACACAATCTTTTCCTCATTTACCTATTCATACAGAACTCAGCTAGATCTATACAAACACTAATCAGTGCTTTATCACATTCATGTGTAGTGAACATGACCGTGATGACCTCTGATACACCTTTGTATTTTTGAACTGTTCCAGAGATGACCTTTACTGACCTCTCAGTAAAACAAGACATTTACTACAAATTATTCCATTAGTTGTAATCTGAGAACATAGTCACCAAAAGAGACTATTGGCTTCTTTAATTTTATTCTAATGTAATCAAAAGAATAACATTTTGTCATTTTCATGGTCACATATGCTATAAGCTGTGTTATTCTGTAAAGTGAAACTGTGTCACTTCTGCACATCACTGTGTCCACTGCTGTGTGAAAGTTGAAGACTCGGGTCAGAGAGACCCGGCCGTTTTGTTTAGAAATGAAGAAGACAGTTAATCCGTTGTTTTCATGAGAATGACTCCAGTACTCTCTGTTTTTCCTAAACATTTTCACTCTGCTCTGATTTCACCTTGAATCGTGATAACAAGTGAACTGCTCGACTGGTTCTTTTTGGACCAATGGGGAAGAGACAAGTCTCTCTCATCTCAGAGCTTCTACTAAGGGTTCTAAGTTTTCCTGAAACTGTTAGTTCCTGTGAGGAAGGAGAGATGTGAACTTTCTCTTCAAGCTGTGGGACGTTTGGTCAAGAGCTAAGGACCTTCGTCTTCAGTAAAGGCTGATAACATGCTTGTTATCAGTCCACTTCGAACCGAGCGTACAAGCTCAGAACTTTGAATTAAATTCCTTTCTGGAATAAGTTATCTTGAAGTCAACCAGGAGCTGACACCATTTTCTGATGATCGACGCGGATCCCAGGAGACGTTGAAACGTAAACGAGAACCGGTTCGGACGTACTGGACCTGCAACGATTCTGTACGCCTGAAAGGCTGGTGCCATCTCTTTATCAGACTAATCGTCTTCAAGGTAATGAGTCAGCGTTTACAAACGTACCTGGATTTAGCAGAAGTCGGATGGAAAGTGTCATCTGGTTAAACTCAAGATAAATAACTTCCTCTCTTAACCTCTCCCTATATTCCTCTTAAATCTCTCCTATCTCCATTCTAGCTGGTAACTATATTTAAGCTAAAGAGCCACAGACTAAGTATAATGACATCCTGTATTTATGTCTGTTGTTACAATTTAAATGTGCTGACGTATTAAATTGCAAGAAAGTGAAATCATGTCAATCAAGTGTAATGGTGTTAATTTAGTTGATTTATTTTAAATAAATGGTAGTGTCTTTGACATACCAAACTAAGTTAACGTCTCTGTCACTTAATGGCTTTATTTATTTATCCATCATAAAGATCATAGAAATATTGGGTAAACTGAAAAAGAAAAGAATCCGTGAAATTACTATTCAATCTGAATAAGTAATTAATTAAGGATAAAGAGGTCAGCTTAATACTGACCCCCCTAAAATCCTTTACACATGCACCGATGGGACACATATAGGAGGCAATGAGGTGTTCAGTGTCTTACCTAGGGACACTTTGGCGTGTGACTGCTGGTGGAATCAAACCCCCAACTGTTAGATCTGAGGACGATTGCTCGAACCACTCAACCACAGCCACATTGGGAAGAAAACCACTCCCTCCAGTTGTTCTACTTGTCTGAAAAGCTTTAATTACCGGTATGTCTTCATATTTGGACTGACACACCTCCCAGTCAATAGTTCAATTTAATATAAAGTAGAAGTTCTACTTTGCTTTTTCCTCTTTTCACTATCCTTGTCTTCTTTTTCTTGTATTTGCAGTTTGTGTGAGCGTTATGCTTCACAACCTTGTTTCCTGTTTGTACGTATTTTCGTGACAGTGCTACAGCACCACATAAAGGCCTAGCACAGGCACTACAGTGTTTTTGGTAATTTTTAGCATTGCTGTGTCAATAAACACGGTATACAGTTATAATTTTTTAGAGACGATAAATAGAAAGGCTGTTTTGGAAGGACAGCTTTTCCATGTGAACAAGGGTTGAAGTGGTTTAGGAACAGGTGAGTTTGGATAGCTGTCGATTACTAATCTGTAGTTTATCCGTAATGTACATCAGAATGAAGCAATGAATGTGAACACTCCAAGTCTTAGTTACTTGGAAACTAGAAAATTGCATAATGCTAATGTAGGCTATTTAGGTACACAGTGGTGTTTCACAAAGAATGCAATGTACCACTTGTTTTGAAATTGCATAAAAAGTTAAGCAGATAAAAAGAGCAGCGTGAAGCTGAGAACATAATTATATTGATGGCAATAACTGACAGTTTTCCTATTTCACTTCAATTCTTCAAAGACAAGAGAAACCTTTATTACAGCCTTCAGAAATATGTTTCTTTTTTTTTTTACCCTTCTACTGCTTCACTCTATTGAGGCAGTTTTGCGACAAGTGAGCGCAACATTCATTAGGATACATGAGCATATCCATGAACAGTGTCAATCACTTAGCTTAACTTTGCAAATGAAGATGATCTTTTAAACAAACTGTAATAAACATGTCAAGAAATGCTCATACTGAAATCTTTAAATTGCCTTTCCGGGCCCTTCAGTCTCTTCGTGACAGCGGTGTAAGTGAGAGTGCCGCTTGTGATTATGTCCCTGTACTTTTTATGCCGCAGACTGACAAGCCCATGTTGGAGAGAAGTGTGAGGGGGGTGGGAGGCAGCAGACAAGCCCCTTTCTCTGAGTGCTAATGGATGATTGGAGGCAGGATAGAAGGCTTCAGTTCTCTCTTTCATCCTGGCCTGCTTTTGACCCAGAGAGGCAGCCGTAATCGGTCCGGCAGAGGGGGTAATCATCCCCACGTGCAGACTCTGATAAGTTGGAACACCTTCCCTCAGCGCGGGGAGGGAGCTCCTGCGGCCTCCCTGGTTATCGCGGTCCCCGGCCCCCCTTCAAGAGCCTGCGTTGTCTCCTCTTCCAGGCTCAAAGGCTCCATCAACAGCAGCTCTCTGCTCCGCTTTCATCTGACAGAGCACATAAGCCGGTAAAAGGGAGGAAAAAATAAACTGGTTTCTATCTCTCCAATTGTGATCTTATGAATTTGATTTGGCCACTTTTAAAATGTAACTGCACAAATTGTTATTTTTTTTCCCCCTGTTTCCCCTTTCTCACTTAATATCTGTGGAGATAAATTGGTTCGATTGACAGGCTCATTTTTGTGTGTGTGTGTGCGCCTCTGTATTTGTGATAAGACGGCCAACTGTGTTCACCTGAAGAGAGCGAGAACTTCTCAGAGGCTCGATTGCTGTTGCCGAACACCTTTCATGTCAGGCGATGTGAAAATTGTTTGGCTTATTATTATTATTATTATGTTTTTTTCTGTTGCGGGGAAAATCCTCGTGTTTTGCTTGATTACATTTTGCCACGCTGTTCCTCCGGTTTTTCAGCGAACTTCTTAAGCCTGCCGAGATTACTGTTTAATAGGGATGATATTGTGCTGGCTTTATTGGCTATTTGCAGCTGCGCCGCCGGTTCATTTAATAGCCCCGTCGGTTGTTAAAGGGATTACACAGCTGCCACACTCTGGAGTGTACACTGGGCCTCTGGTGTGGAACAAAAAGACCATTGCTCGAAAAAGGAAAACAGAAAGGGAAATGATTTTCTCTAGTTTTAAAGAAACGTGTCACCAGACCTGCAAAGTTTGCCTGCCACATTCAAATTACCTGCTCCCTCCTTTGTGATGTGGCTCTGATGATTTCCCATTCCATATCAAAGTGACCTTTAGAAGGCCACAGGCACTACCCACCATTGATTGAATAAATTGATTGCCATACATTCAAAGGATATTAATTAGACACGGAAAACAAGCGAATGAACACAAATAGCTTTGAGTTTAAATGCAAATAAAACATGGAGGGAGATTTGAGAAAAGCTATAAACAGCTGAAGTCTGTTGATACATTTTAAAAGTGAAAAATCTCATTGAACTTCTTTTAAAGTGAGTGTAGAAATAAGAGCATCTTTTCCCACCTGTTGATTGTCACCTGCTGCCAAAAGGAGGAGGGCAATAGTGTTTTTCTTCCTTTGTGCATGCATGTAATTTTTTGTAGAACTTGCATGGCATAATCACTGGATGGATGCACATTTACGGACACTATAAAAGCACAACATTGTCAATGTCAGTCATTTTTTACAGATACTTACCAAAAAAAATGATATGGTAGTAGCTGAGTGCTAACATTTAGAGTCAGCTTTGTTCAGTTATAGTTCATGAACCACAGCATGGATTTTACTAAAACTTTCTGAGAATAATTAATGTGCATGTACAAATGATTAACCATTGGAGCCAAACCAATTCAAAATGGTCACCATAGACTACTGACTTTGAAAATCATAAAAAATGGTTCTATTTGTCTGTTTTACAGATGTGCTAACATTTGGTGTGATTATAGCTGAGCGGGATTAACAACACATACACCATATGTGATGCAATGTATGAGATAACTGATGGAGTCAATGCTGTTTTTCTGTTAGCAAAATATTTTTGAGTCACTGGACGGATTGAGATGAAAATTAATAAAGCTTTCAGAAAGTTTTTGTATGTACAACCGATTAACTTTTGGAGCCAATCCCACTTACGATGGTTTTCAGAGCTATTCAAAATTAGCCAACACAAAAAGGTTATATCTTATGGAGTGTCGTTTGTAAAGTTACACTGTCAAAAATTAACAGCAATATTTTGGTTTATTTAGCCTTTTTCACCATGTTATTCATACATTTATAAATGTCATTGTTCCAAACTAAATGTTTAATTTACAAGCTAAATATTTGGTTACAAACTAAATATTTGCAAGTTAAATACTGAATTTAGTTTACAAACTAAATATTTAACTTACAAATTAAATATTTATTTAGTAAGCTCAATTTTTAGCTCAACATTAACTATTTAGTTTACAAAGTAAATGTTTATATCCAAGCTTAATGTTTAATTTGGAATAGCTAGCAAGTTAAAGTTGTAATGGTCAGAGCTAAATATTTATTTAGAAAATTAAACATTTATTTGAGGAATTAAATGTTTAGTTTAGAAAATAAATATTTAGGTCAGAGCTAAATATTTGGTTAGCAAATTAAACATTTAGTTTAGGAATTAAATGCTTAGCTTGAAAATTAAATGAATATCATGATGAAAACTGCATTTGAAAAAAATATACTATTTTTTTCTTTATGAAAGGTGAAATAAACCAAAATATTACTGTTATTTTTTTACTGTGCAACTTTACAAACGGCACCCCATAATATCTCAGTCAATTTTACAAAGATAAGATAGATAGATACTTTAATCCCCAGTGGGAAATTTGAGACATCCAGCAGCATGTTCTAATCATACAGAGAAAAGACACACATGAAATAATCAAAAATATGCATAATACACAAATTTGGAAAAAGACAATATGCACATAAACAAGGTGGTAGGAGCACTACAGTCATGATTAACCTTTGCATATACAGTGCATATGTATACATACACATCCAAGCATACATATACACACAAATAAATAAATAAATAAATACACACACACACACACACACATATATGTACATGTACACTATACAGTATAAAAGCAGTGCTCACGTGTATATATGGAGTGTCAGTATAAATCTCAGTGCAAATCGATCTTCAGTTTTTATCATCAATTTCCAATCTCAGTACAAACATTGAGACTAAAAATTGGTTTGGTAGTAGCTGAGAGTAATTCCTAACACGTTCTCTCAGTGTGGCATCTCCTGTGTGAGGTGATGTTTGAATGTTGTTCTCCAAAGTTTGACCAAAAAGGCTCCAGATCAGTCAACATAAGTTAAACTTAAAGTTTCTGTGTTCTATATATTTTAATAATCTTTTCTTAAGCTTTCCATTGTGACACAGCAGTTTAAACATCAGTGTCTAACATGAATGAACCTGTCATCCCTTAAGACACACATGTTGTACTTTAGTGGCATGTGACTTATCCATGTCAGCAGCCGCCGCCAAATAGGTTTCAATCGAGAGGGCAGAGTCACACAATTTGTGCCAAAGCTAACAGCTGTTAACTACACAACCTTTGGGCTATGAACTGCAGCTCTGTCCATTGTCAGTCTCTCCACAGTTAAATATTCCAGGAGGAATTTGTTTCAACAAGGCCATGCGCAACGGGTGAAAACCCTTTACACCAATATTGCTCTCAAAATTGGCAGCACAAGAAGCAGGGACATGAGGGATGCTTGAGAGCGGTAACCTATCCCTCTCAACCCCCATGGGAGCCTCTTGGCCAGCTTTCATCCACATAATTATAATAAATTTGACATTTCATAGATAATATTGATTTCTTTATTTTAGCATTTCACCATAGGTGACAGTCTAGTGTCAAGAATGAAATTTCTATTGATCTTCTGCGCATTAATCCCTCATGTGTATGTGATCATTTTTATAAGACCTTTTACTGCACATAAATCAATATTTCATATTTCCAGCCATACCAGAGGAGATGTCATATTTGTAAACTGTGTCTTGACACTGGCAATTCCTTTCTTGTTCAGCTGCAACTGTGCAAGACCAGTCAATTTGGGGTGGTGGGGAGCACA
>JBBPBX010014942.1:19368-34888 GCA_038048925.1 Garcialebias charrua
TACTTGAGATGTTGAGATATTACAATGCTGAACATGACACATCTGCTTTTAAATAATTAATTAGCTTCCGAAGTTTTAAACGGGGAAATTATTAAAAAACGAATGTATCTATCTGTAAAGGAAATTACAGAAAAATAATGATTATTGAAAGGATATTGAATATTTTATGCACAGATTTAAAAAAAAAAAAACACAGCACTCGTCCAATCCCTCTAAAGTGTCAGAATGAGTGACTTGTTTTCCATGATAATTTAAAATAAAACCTCTCCACGTGCAGAAACGCTGCGCTCGGCTGCAATATAACATGACAATAGCCATGGAGAATGCACAACTGTTTGGTGAAAAATATGATCACCTGAGCGGTGCAGACACCTGACCTTTTCTCAGTCTCCCTTAACATGTCCCTTCCATACAATCAGTGCGAGAGAGCCGCACAAGAAAGGCCAGTCCATTAAGAGAATATGCTAATTTTGCCATCCCCTCCTAATTGATGCCATTTTACCAAGTAAACAAGACTTCTGTCTACAATGGATGTGTTTCTGCCAGTTAAAAGGATATTTCAGATCGGCTTTTTCCTGTAATTTCCTCTACGAGAACTAAAGGTGTGCCATTATTGCAAATTATAAGTCTCTCCTTTTGAAGAGAGGTGCTATTCTAGATCTGTTTTTTTTTTTTATTCTACTTAAAGGCCATCCACTATTCTCTTTTTTATCAGTCACTGGAGAATCTTCATTCACGTGAAAAGGTGTCAGTGCCTGACTATTTGAGCATGATGACAGACACCCGGCAGAAGTGTGACTGACTGCCTGACACCGTGGAGGCTTGTCAGTGATGTCAACAGCGCTCTGGCAGCTTACACAGCATCGTCCCAGACACTCTACAGGACGGCGCCGCAATATGGGATGTAGACGGTGATGTGTTATCTCCACGACCTCGCTCTCATCCCTCAGTCGTTACCGCGGGGCCGTGACTGAAGCTCGGCGAGGATCCCTGATGCACTGGGGTTGCCTAAATTCATCTTCCCTGTCAGCCACGTAATGCTGTATGAGCTTGTTCCTCCATTCAAGTAATGCTGATGAATTTTGCTGTCCAGATGCCTTTCACTCCCCACTTTGTAGAAAAAGCGGGATAGACCCATCATAATGTACCTCTGGGGTCTGACCGCAAACGATCATTTCTCCTGTTTTGGCCAAATTGTTCTTTAGCAAAAAGCCCTCCAATATGTGTGTGTGTGTGTGTGTGTGTGGTGTAAGAGAGAGGGGGGTGAATGGCCGGGCATGCCGAGGTTGACTGGCACTGAGTGCTAAGCTGTCTCTCTGAGGAAAGGGCTGTTTAAAAAGCGGGGGCTAGCGGCGAAGCAGAGCCCTCAGTTCCCTGTCTAAATACTGCCTCTGTGTGAGTGACAGCAAGGCAACACAACGCTGGCATTCTCCTTTCAGCCACTCAGCTGAACAAAAAGCAAAAGATTTAACATAAAAACCCTGGAACAGCCTAATGTCTTCACAGTTCCTTAAATTATTTATGTAACATGACACATCTGTCCATGTCGTGCACGCTTATGTAAAGAAATGCAATTGTAATATTTCATTTGAACGATTCAATTACGTTTGCCTAAACAAAAATAAACAAAAACAAGAGGGGAAAAAAAGCACGTCTTTTTTTTTTTTTTAGTGTTCCGATAAATATGCATTTCCAACCTGCACTGTTAGAAATAACAGAAGAATTTCTTGTCTGTGATTTATTGTTAGTTGCTCAGAAATTGACCTTTCTAAATTGAATTTAAAACATATAAAAGGTTATTTTCCCATACAAGAAGACAAACAATAGTCATCAATGGGCAAAAGGAAGACGTCGCGAATGTTGCAAAAGCTTAATAGCACAAAATTAACAATCCACATTGTTTTGCTATATTTGATTACCGTGATATTTTGCTGTTTCACAATACGCTTAAGAATGATGAAGCACAGATGTAAGTATTGATTTTTTCGGGGGTGGGGGGGAACTGTAACTGGATAAACAATATGTATATGTATGTATTTGCTGGCCAAATTCAATCAAAATGCACATATGACATTGAGGGCCCCTGAACACTGACAGCAATTGAATTTGTCAGTCAAGAATTTAGTTAAAGAGGTAAAGTCCTTTGATCTACCGGTGGATAAAATGATTTAACCACTTGGAGTATTATGGCATCTCTCCTTTTATGCATCCTAAGAATTATTGAAACTTTATTTTCACTCTTTGCCCAAAAATCTTGGCTGCATTAGCTTAAACACATGCACTATGTGCTTTTAAAAATATATAAATAACCTTTTGTGTGTGTGCGTGTGATAATAAGACACTGTCTCCAAGTAGCAGAGTTATAAAACAGTAGCTATGTTTGTGGATTAATAACTATTAATACTGCCCTTGACTGTAATTGATGCTTAAATCTCCTCACCACTCCCCCACATGGCAGACCTCTGTCCCCCCGTCAGCCCTGTCCTTCTAATAAGGGCATTATTTCAGGGGATTTCATGCATTCTGATAAATCAAATTAGAAGGCCACTGACTTAGATAGATTGCAGCGAGTAATTAGAGAATCCTCAGCGCCGTCCTCGCTGCCACTCATTTACAAGAGTCTTTGTTATCTACCTTTCTGGACACAGCGTGAGCCCGGTGTGTGTTTGCATCACATTTCCCTTCTTAAAATTCCTTCTTCTTTTTTTTCCATGTCACCGCAGAGACAGATCCCAGACCAGATCTTGTCACCCGAGCTAGCAGCACTTGCACATTGGATAGCGCAGTGGGACAGCCGTTAATTGGAGCAACTTGGGTTTGGCAAGTACCCACGTGTGTGTCAGTGACACGCAAGAACAAGGAGATGGGCTGACACATGAAGACAGGGGGCAACCTGGACTCCCCACCCCCCACCCCACCACCTACTTACACACACGATGCCCCATCCTTTGCGTTGCTCCTTGCCCTCTGGCAACAACATCATGTTCTTGGTCCTGAGCCAGCGGTCGTCATCATCAGTGCTGGAAGATAACTGCTCTTAAGCACAAATCTGACATGTTCAGACCTTATTTAAAGTCTTGCTTTCTCACTATTTTGTGTTGTACCTCCATTGTAACACCTCTAAAATATATTGTAAGTCCTGTTTTTTGCTGTATTAGTGTTTTGTATTAAAATGTTTAAACAAAAACAAAATATATTTTTAGGGTACCACTTTACAATAAGGCTCCCCTTATAGGTGGCTATTAATTCCTCTACAAACACTTTATAAATGATTGTTAATTGTTTATTATTCATTAATTAAGGGTGACAGAGAGACATAACTGACCAGTTTCTTGCCAAATAGTGCACCAAATCTGTTCACCTATATATTCCATTGTTATATTAAACATTTCAGACTAAGTTATACCTTGTAAGCACAATAAGCATTTGTAAACCTATTTTTAGGATATAAAATTAGTTGTAGATACTTATAATGCAGTGATAAAATACAATAGTATATGCTAAAAATAAGTTCATACTTGAAAAGTTTCAAAGCTGCACGTGCTTGATTAAAAATGGTGTCTGCATGCAGTGATTCAATGGACCAACTCCCCTCTTGACATCAGTTACTTTCAAACTAATGACAAATCAAAAAGCTGCAACATGAATGTAACTTGTAACACAACACATTATAGAAATGTAATGTAGTAGAAAGTACAGAGTGCAGTAAAAGTAAAAGTACCCCCATTTAATTAAGTAAATTACAGATGCATGAAAAATGTACTTAAGTACAGTAACAACGTATTTGTACTTGGTTACATCCCACCACTGGTAATTAGGTATTCTAAAGATATTCCAGGTTTCTCTTGTAAATGAGTTCTCAAGGCTCAATGGGATTAACCAGCCTAAATAAAGGTTGAATGAATTCAGCAAAGTGGGCAGGTAATATTAGACATGCCTTCAAGAAGAGCTGGACCAATGACGTATATTCTAGTGCAGGGGTGTTCACACTTTTTCAGCATGTGAGCTACTTATAAAGTAACCAAGTCAAAATGATCTACCCAATACAAAAATGCAAAACATATAATTACTGTATCTTCAAATGTATTAAGGACTATTTTTATGTACAATGTATGTTGATTTACCTTGCATAACTATAAGCCAATATTGCACAACACATATAATAAATCAGGGGTCACCAACGTGGTGCCCGCGGGCACCTGGTTGCCCGCAGGGACCACATGAGGTGCCATGGGGTGGTGACAGCAAAACACAACGAGGAGCAACAGTTCATCAGCTAACATGTTAGCTTCAATGCTAACTAGCCCCCTGGTGGCTCACAACAGACAGAAGAATGTCAGAGCAGCTTTGAGCAGGCAGATGTTTCTCACAAGGGCGTAGATTTCATCTCATTATTGGGGGGGACCATAAACAGGGACATTTTTTAAAAGCAAATCTACACTTCCCCAAGATTGGGGGGGTCCGGACCCCCCCGGGATTTACGCCTATGGTTTCTCATGAGGCATTTTCAGGTGTGGAGCTCTTGAAAGAAGCAATGATGAAATATGTGAAAAATAATTTATTTAAAAGAGTAAAAGATGTGATGATTAGTTAAAATGATTTTATATATACAGCACTTTGTTGCAGCTGTGGTTGTTTTAAAGGGCTTTATAAAAAGTATACTGTAATGATAAAAAATGCTGAGGATCAATACTAATGTCACATCTAAAAAAATCTAAGTCTGGTCCTCATTCAAAAAACAAAACACCCGGCGTGACTCACCCGGAACGATGCTTCGGTGGCGGCTTTCGCTTTTGAAGTTTGGTGAGTGAAAAATGACTGAAAAACAAGTACAGTACAGTACACCTCCCATTCCGTATGAAAGTGATACGTTTTTGCCTTCTTACTTGGTGCAGGTTTATCATCATGTTTTAGCAAGGGCTTAAAATCTGAGGTAATTCGCTGATTGTTTTCGCTTGTATGTTTTGCTGTGCTTCGCGCCATTGTTTTTAACATGACTCATGCTGCATCAGCGGTGACCTAAAGCTCGTCATCTGATTGGTTGCCCTGTATGTCAATCAAGTGATGAGATGTTTGATAGGCTGACAATTTTTTAATGTTACACTGCTATCTACTAGTATGCACCCGTGATCGACCGGTAGATCGCGATCGACGTAATGAGCACCCCTGTTCTAGTGTATACTTCATAGAGCTGGGAGCAACCACAGCACCACCAACACACCCAAAATGAATTCCACCACAGAGATTCAGCCAGAAGATACACACCACCCATGGCCTTATAGAAAGACTATTGAAATATTATTGAAAGACTGTTCAATACAGCAAGACAGATTTTCTCTCCCAAAAGAGCCAAACTGGACGCAAAAAAGACTTTGAAAACCAACTTATTTTGAACTTGAACAAGAAATTATTGCTGCAATATTAAAATGTGTCAGTTCATGCCTGGGATGTCAGGAGACAAGAGATGTCTCCAAATGTCTCGACAGTCAGGTCCAAGTTTTGAAAATGGTGTCAGGAAGTTAAAATATTGTTCACTATTGACCCATTACAAGGTTGACCAGACAGTATTTTAACTAGAGTTGATGACAAACTGCAGTTGAAATGATCAGAGCCTGTTCCTTTGTTAGGTCTAAAGGCTGAGTTAGACTCGCGCTTTGGTCCGCAGGCTGGAGCGCGCGCGCTGCGCGTGCACTGTGCCGTGCGGCGAAATGCGTTTACAGTGTCGCCTCTGTGTTTATAGTTGTCCCACGGCGGCGCATGGCAAAGTGCTGTTCTTTTACGGACCAGCAGGAGGCAGTACCCTCTAAAACCTGTGCATATGTTGCAAGAAAGGTGTAGAAGAAGAAATCTACCGTAGAAGAAGAACTGTTTGACGTCACACAACAAAAACAAATAGCTTTCCGCTCGCGTGCTGAACTGTTGTCTTTATTTGCGGTTTTAATGCATGGAGTCAGCGGAGGAGAAAGCGATCACGTGACTTTTGGCGAAAAAACAAAAGAAAAGTCCGACTCCAGATCAGGAATGAAGGAGAATTTAATACATTTTGTGTCACAAAACATTCCTCCATGCGTCGCGACTCCGTCTCCACGACCACAGCGGCGCAAACAGCTGCAGGCTCCGGCGTGAAGAGGGTGAAGGCTGTCGGGTGAGGACCTGTCAATCAAATCGTAGCGCCCACCGCGCGCGCATAGGCTTGCGGAGTTTCAAAAATTCAGAGGTGCACGACACGCGCTAATCCCACGCGCGGGGCCAACGCGCAGGGGCGGGGACTGTGAAATTGCGTCACTTTTGGAGCGCGCACCCTCGCGCGCTGCGCGACGCGTCGAGTATGAATCTAGCTTAATGCTCCTTTTTTCAGACAGACAACTTTTACTTACCGTAAATGTGTTTACTGCAATTAAAATAACACATTGGTTGGTGTTAAATAAAAACTTTCAAAGATATAATCATTCTTCTTCCTTATTTTGTCATGTCATCCCTGAAATTCTGACGCACAGAATCACAAGTCCAAGTGTGAACTGTGTCACAAGTAAACACAATAAAAATGTGTATTATATGCAGCATTGTTTATTAAAATGACACATCACTATCAATTTATTACAGAAAATGTACATACGGTAGACACACTTAATGATATTGTAGACCATTGCATTAGGTAATACATTCAGCAAGTACTTTTACTTTAATACTTTAAGTATTTTTAAAAGCAAGTACTTATTTACTTAAGTAAAAACATTAATATGGTACTTCTACTTTTACTAGAGTACTTTCTCCAACACTGCTAATGACCATATTTTTTGCCATATAAGTTGCACCTTTTTGCACAAAATTGCAAGTCCTGCAACTTATACACCAAAGTGAATAATGTACTTTTTCCCCCATATTTATCAACCGATTTTTGGCTGAGATCTGACTGTTTCATTCATTCTGGCATGGAAAATATTGGGCACTACCATTTTCAGCCACTAGAGGCCCCTTGACTAATATGGCAAGCCAAGTGTCTCATTAATAGGTTAAATTGGTTTTTAATGATACACTTGTTTTGCCATACAGGCCACCTTTGTCTCGCTCCGGAACTCCTCGAGCAAACATCAGCTGCATTTTGTCGCACCACCCAGGTGAAATGCAGCTGATTTGACCATCAAAGTGCATTTATTAAGGAAAAGTTCAACTGAGACACACCTTTACTATACTGTTGAAGCAAACAAATAATTATGTTTAGGTGGTTATCTTGTTAAATTCTTGTTAAAGTCCTACCGTGCATGCTCCTACAGCTGCCATTTGGAAGCCAATCAATTTTTGGCACAACACCAGCCCACGTTTCCGGGTTGTCAGAGATGACGTGTAACAAACATGACGCGTCAGTGGTGACGCATAATAGATGCGACATACGGCGAAGCAACACATTTGTGGTTTTTTTCCCCCAGTTCGTTAGACATATGTGGACTGAAGCGACTTATACGGCGGTGCAACATGTACAGTAACTGGGACCTTGAGTACACAATTTCGTTCCACCTCTTGTACCACATGTGAAGCAAATGACAACAAAGAACCTTGAACTTGATATTGTCTTTTCAGATATGATCATGTGTAAAGAGTGAAGCCTTAAACACAGATATTATCACAATTTTATATTATGAATACTTGGAAAAATTAACAAATTGCTGATTAATCATTTTTTACATTATTTATTAAATGTTATTATTGTCTATATATGATTTATAAAAGGACAACAAAGTATCTTCTAAACCAAAAAGAGCATGCAGGACCCTCTGTGTCCCTTCAGATCAACGTTCCTGACAGTTGCACCTCATTTTCATCCACCTTGTTACCTTTGTGACATTTTTTTTCCTTTCTTCTCCACCCCCACAGCGTCACTTTCTCAAAGCAGCCTGACACAGTTCACTTTTCTCCTTTAAGGGGATGAATGAAGATGAAAAGCAAGCAAAACGGCGCACGAGAGGCGTCACTTTGCTTTGATTCATGATGACTGGGAGTTTGCGCAGCCTGCTTGCCTCTTTGCTTCTTCCCAAGCTCTGTCTCTAATGGAGAGCCGTGCTCTCGCAGTGACACCCTCAAACCATCGAGAACGGCTGATTGTGGTGCTAAATATTGATCTCTGCCTCACATGTGTCAAAATTCTCCTCACCCTTTAATTAGAATTTCCCCTCCGTGCCTTACAGGAACTAACCGAATATATTAGAGGACTTTATGAGGAGATGGGGAGAGCAGTGAGTGGGGCATAATTGTGACCTCTTGTCTTGCCTCTTCCCTCCTGAGTTTTGAGATGACTCCCAACTGTCTGTCTGATGCTCCCAGCTTCTGTGATAATCAGACTGGTTTTCCTCTTTTTGTCACATGATCAGTCGGGCTGTCCTCTTCTGCGTTACCCCTTTCCTCCCACTTCCTTTGGCAAGCCTTCCACATTATCTTTAATACTTTATTATACAATTCAATTAATTTGCAACTCTTATATTTTGATTTTTGTCTGCGTTACATCACATTACTAAGTTTTCCCTCGCCCGGACGCGGGTCACCGGGGCCCCACTCTGGAGCCAGGCCCGGAGGTGGGGCACGCTGGCGAGCGCCTGGTGGCCGGGCTTTTACCCATGGAGCCCGGCCGGGCACAGCCCGAAGAGGAGACGTGGGTCCCCCTTCCCATGGGCTCACCACCTGTGGGAGGGGCCAAAGGGGTCGGGTGCAATGTGAGATGGGTGGCGGCCGAGGGCGGGGACCCTGGCGGTCTGATCCTCGGCTACAGAAGCTGGCCATTGGGACATGGAATGTCACCTCTCTGGTGGGGAAGGAGCCTGAGCTAGTGTGTGAGGTTGAGAGTTTCCGACTAGAAATAGTCGGACTCACCTCAACGCATGGCTCTGGCTCTGGAACCAGTTTCCTTGAGAGGGGTTGGACACTCTTCCACTCTGGAGTTGCCCCTGGTGAGAGGCGCCGAGCAGGAGTGGGCATACTGGTTGCCCCCCATCTTGGTGCCTGTACGTTGGGGTTCACCCCGGTGAACGAGAGGGTAGCCTCCCTTCGCCTACGTGTGGGGGGACGGGCTCTGACTGTTGTTTGTGCCTATGCACCAAACGGCAGCTCAGACTACCCACCCTTTTTGGAGTCCTTGGAGGGGGTATTGGAGAGTGCGCCTCCTGGGGACTCCCTTGTTCTACTGGGGGACTTCAACGCTCACGTGGGCAATGACAGTGAGACCTGGAGGGGTGTGGTTGGGAGGAACGGCCCCCCTGATCTGAACCAGAGTGGTGTTCTGTTATTGGACTTCTGTGCTCGTCATGGATTGTCCATAACGAACACCATGTTTAAGCATAAGGGTGTCCATATGTGCTCTTGGCACCAGGACACCCTAGGTCGCAGTTCGATGATCGACTTTGTTGTCGTCTCATCTGATCTGCGGCCGCATGTCTTGGACACTCGGGTGAGGAGAGGGGCGGAGCTGTCTACTGACCACTACCTGGTGGTGAGTTGGCTCCGATGGTGGGGGAGGATGCCGGTCAGACCTGGCAGACCCAAACGTATCGTGAGGGTCTGCTGGGAACGTCTGGCAGAGTCTCCCGTAAGACGGAGCTTTAACTCCCACCTCCGGGAGAGCTTTGAACACGTTCCGAGGGAGGCGGGGGACATGGAGTCCGAGTGGGCCGTGTTCCGCGCCTCTATTGTCGAGGCAGCTTATCGGAGCTGTGGCCGCAAGGTTGTTGGTGCCTGTCGAGGTGGCAACCCTCGAACCCGGTGGTGGACACCGGCAGTGAGGGATGCTGTCAGGCTGAAGAAGGAGTCCTATTGGGCCTTTTTGGCTTGTGGGACCCCGGAAGCAGCTGATAGGTACCGGCAGTCCAAGCGGCATGCGGCTCGGGTGGTTGCTGAGGCAAAAACTCGGGCGTGGGAGGAGTTCGGAGAGGCCATGGAGAATGACTTCCGTACGGCTTCGAGGCGATTCTGGTCCACCATCCGGCGTCTCAGGGGGGGAAAGAGGTACGAGACCAACACCATTTATGGTGGAGGTGGCGTGCTGCTGACCTCAACTCGGGATGTTGTGAGTCGGTGGGCGGAATACTTCGAAGACCTCCTCAATCCTACTGGCACGTCTTCCACTGAGGAAGCAGAGCCTGGGGACTTTGGGTCGGGTTCTCCGATCTCTGGTGCTGAGGTCGCCGAGGTGGTTAAAAAGCTCCGCGGTGGCAAGGCTCCGGGGGTGGATGAGATTCGCCCGGAGTTCCTTAGGGCTCTGGATGTTGTAGGGTTGTGTTGGCTTACGCGACTCTGCAATATCGCGTGGACATCGGGGGCAGTTCCCTTGGATTGGCAGACTGGGGTGGTGGTTCCCCTATTTAAAAAGGGGGACCGTAGGGTGTGTTCCAACTATAGGGGGATCACACTCTTAAGCCTCCCTGGTAAGGTCTATTCAGGGGTTCTGGAGAGGAGGGTCCGTCGGATAGTCGAACCTCGGATTCAGGAGGAGCAGTGTGGTTTTCGTCCTGGTCGTGGAACACTGGACCAGCTCTACACCCTCAGCAGGGTCCTGGAGGGTGCGTGGGAGTTTGCCCAACCAGTTTACATGTGTTTTGTGGACTTGGAGAAGGCATTCGACCGCGTCCCTCGGGGGGTTCTGTGGGGGGTACTCCGGGAGTATGGGGTACCAGGCCCTTTGATAAGGGCTGTTAGGTCCCTGTACGACCGGTGTCAGAGCTTGGTCCGCATTGCCGGCAGTAAGTCAGGCTCGTTTCCGGTGAGAGTTGGACTCCGCCAAGGTTGCCCTTTGTCACCGATTCTGTTCATAACTTTTATGGACAGAATTTCTAGGCGCAGCCAAGGTGTTGAGAGGATCCGTTTTGGTGACCTTAGAATCGCTTCTCTGTTTTTTGCAGATGATGTGGTCCTACTGGCTTCATCAGTTCGTGATTTACAACTTTCACTGGAGCGGTTTGCAGCCGAGTGTGATGCGGCCGGGATGAGGATCAGTTCCTCCAAATCCGAGGCCATGGTCTTGAGCCGGAAAAGGGTAGCATGCCCTCTCCGGGTCGGGGAGGAGGTCCTGCCCCAAGTGGAGGAGTTTAAGTATCTCGGGATCTTGTTCACGAATGAGGGAAAACTGGAGCGTGAGATCGATAGGCGGATAGGTGCAGCGTCCGCAGTGAAGCGGGCGCTGTACCGGTCTGTCGTGGTGAAGAGAGAGCTGAGTCAAAAGGCAAAGCTCTCAATTTACCGATCGATCTACGTTCCCACCCTCATCTATGGTCATGAGCTTTGGGTTATGACCGAAAGAACAAGATCTCGGATACAAGCGGCTGAAATGAGTTTTCTCCGCAGGGTGGCTGGACTCTCCCTTAGAGATAGGGTGAGAAGCTCAGTCATCCGGGAGGGACTCGGAGTAGAGCCGCTGCTTCTCCACATCGAGAGGAGCCAGTTGAGGTGGCTCGGGCATCTGGTTAGGATGCCTCCTGGACGCCTCCCTGGTGAGGTGTTCCGGGCACGTCCCACCGGGAGGAGACCCAGAGGAAGACCCAGGACGCGCTGGAGGGACTATGTTTCTCGGCTGGCCTGGGAACGCCTTGGGATTCCCCCGGAGGAACTGCTCCAAGTGGCTGGGGAGAGGGAAGTCTGGGCCTCCCTACTTAGGCTGCTACCCCCGCGACCCGACCCCGGATAAGCGGAAGAAGATGGATGGATGGATGGACATCACATTACAGTACATTGAAGACTGTATTGTCCTCGTGTTTTCATTTAAGCACCCTCCTGATCATATTTAATTTTCCATCCATCTATCCATTTTCTTCTGCTTATCCGGGGTCGGGTCGCGGGGGTAGCAGCCTAAAGCCCGAGATACACTCGAGCGTTCTCACGATACGCCTATACGCAGCGTACGTACGTCAAGGCAAAAGCGTAGCCCCGCGTAGCCCCTCAGGGCATGTACGCGCAAAGCTTTTTTTTTACGTCCGCGTGCGCGATGCGCGGTGTCTGACCATAAACTTCCCCGGCGCCGGACTGTTTTGTATGTTACACAAATGAAATAAATTCCCCTTCTTTATCGCTGATCGGGCCTTTTCTTTTGTTTTTTTGCCTAAAGTCAAGTAATCACTTCTTCCTCCGTTCACTCCATGAATGAAATGAATGAATTCAGGTCCTACCTGGGTGCGCAATGTTTTAAATATCCCTGGTGGGCTGTGTGCTGCAGGAAAAGCACTCCCTGTTATTATTTTTATTTCTGAGAGAACTTTTTATAACATATATAGTAGAAACACCGTATCAGAACACCGCCGCGGTCTTCAGCGAGCTACATGAGCTGACTGAAAGCTGTCAATCATTTCAGTAGGCGTGTCAGCAAGTGACCAATCAGCGAGCTCAGTTGAGTCCCCTCCGTGCGCAGCTGCTCATATTACAACAAGGAGAACGCGAGCGTTTGAAAGCTGATAGTTTCTGAAGTATAGCAGCAAAACACATGCGCACAAAATGCGCGCGTAGAGTGGCGTACCTGAGGACGCTCAAGTGTATCTCGGCCTTAAGTAGGGAGGCCCAGACTTCCCTCTCCCCAGCCACTTGGAGCAGCTCCTCTGGGGGAATCCCAAGGCGTTCCCAGGCCAGCCGAGAAACATAGTCCCTCCAGCGTGTCCTGGGTCTTCCTCTGGGTCTCCTCCCGGTGGGACATGCCCGGAACACCTCACCAGGGAGGCGTCCAGGAGGCATCCTAACCAGATGCCCGAGCCACCTCAACTGGCTCCTCTCGATGTGGAGAAGCAGCGGCTCTACTCCGAGTCCCTCCCGGATGACTGAGCTTCTCACCCTATCTCTAAGGGAGAGTCCAGCCACCCTGCGGAGAAAACTCATTTCAGCCGCTTGTATCCGAGATCTTGTTCTTTCGGTCATAACCCAAAGCTCATGACCATAGATGAGGGTGGGAACGTAGATCGATCGGTAAATTGAGAGCTTTGCCTTTTGACTCAGCTCTCTCTTCACCACGACAGACCGGTACAGCGCCCGCTTCACTGCGGACGCTGCACCTATCCGCCTATCGATCTCACGCTCCAGTTTTCCCTCATTCGTGAACAAGACCCCGAGATACTTAAACTCCTCCACTTGGGGCAGGACCTCCTCCCCGACCCGGAGAGGGCATGCTACCCTTTTCCGGCTCAAGACCATGGCCTCGGATTTGGAGGAACTGATCCTCATCCCGGCCGCATCACACTCGGCTGCAAACCGCTCCAGTGAAAGCTGTAGATCACGATCTGATGAAGCCAATAGGACCACATCATCTGCAAAAAACAGAGAAGCGATTCTAAGGCCACCAAAACGGATCCTCTCAACACCTTGGTTGCGCCTAGAAATTCTGTCCATAAAAGTTATGAACAGAATCGGTGACAAAGGGCAACCTTGGCGGAGTCCAACTCTCACCGGAAACGAGCCTGACTTACTGCCGGCAATGCGGACCAAGCTCTGACACCGGTCGTACAGGGACCTAACAGCCCATATCAAAGGGCCTGGTACCCCATACTCCCGGAGTACCCCCCACAGAACCCCCCGAGGGACGCGGTCGAATGCCTTCTCCAAGTCCACAAAGCACATGTAAACTGGTTGGGCAAACTCCCACGCACCCCCAGGACCCTGCTGAGGGTGTAGAGCTGGTCCAGTGTTCCACGACCAGGACGAAAACTTATTTAATTTTAAAATGGCATTTACTACAGGTGGTCCCCAACTTATTCCGTTCCTACGCGCTGTCATAACTCGAAAATCGTGGTAAGTCGGAAAATACGTCCAAACGGCACCTCATACATACAGTACTGTACTATTTTACCAAGCACTTAGCCTAACACATCACCCTATAATTATCAAAAAATACATACATTTGGAGCCATAATCAAGGGAAAAAAGAGTTAATAACCTACTGGGAGCTGGTGAAGCCGTTCCTCCGCCTGTTAGCATGTTAGCTTTGTCAGCGGGTTTGGATGTTGTCAGTCCAGACAATGGGCGTTATCAACTGTTATCATCCCCATTCGTAGTGGAGAATAGGTAACCTACTACCTGCTATCATGTTTAACATAACGTTATCAGTGTTATAATCGCTGTGAGTAGGCAGCGTGTTTCGGTAAACCCGGAAGTGTAGCGTTTTTGTTTTTTTTCAGCTTATGTAACTGTAGTGATATAGGCCTCTGTCTTGACCTTCAAGTACACCTCTCCACATCTCTCTGAAACTCTAAGTGTTACACCTTCTTGAAGCTCTCAAGGAGACAGATGGACACTTATATATTTTAACAATTATTATGAATTAATGGACACTAATTAATCAGATTGAACTTTCTCTTTAATGTGTGTTAATTCAGATTTGATCTACAGTATATTTTTGTCATTTTTAATGATGATCTGTTACTTGCATGACTGCGACATTCTGCTGGTTTTATTTCTGCAAAAGCAAGCAGGCTCTGTCTCTAAGGCAGAAGTCAGGGTAAGAGCTGTTCTCTGCCTTCTCTTGTTTTGTCTTCAAGCTAGACGCAACAGGACAGGCCATCTGGCCGATTCGGTAAACAGTTTTCCTGTCTCCGTCAAGAGACTTTCTGCCTATGAGATGAAAATCCATCTCTTATTTTGTTAAAACCAGCCAATAGTTATTAAGAAGGTGGGGAGACCCCACCTCCCCCATATAATGGGCACTTCCTATTTGGAAGTTAGTTTTTGGAGGAGAACTACTTGCAACTGTTTCTCTTCCCTGGGAAAGCTGGAGTCGGCCCGGTCATATGTCAACGACCCACGTCTCCGCTAGGATCATAGCAAAGCCTTACTGTGATCCTGTCACACTTCTGGAAGAATTTGTTTTCTAAAGTTTTATTTTGAAAGTCAGCCTGTGCGTTCGACCGTTGGTCCCTGCCGAGGGAGGCGAGTTCCTCGTATCGTGAATCAGCACACTCACGCTGAAGTCCAACTGGACGGCCACTGGACAAACCCATCCACGTGTGTGTCCACAAACTTCTCCACTCTTGTCTCCAAGAGACGAACCTCCAACAGGTAAAGAGCCGTGGTGTGTTTGAACGTGCGGGAGCCCAGCCAGTCTGCTCGTGTGGGGGAAACGGTGTCACCCAGTCTGGTTCAAAGTAAACAACTTTAGCTTAACTTAGCTCCAGAACTCCTTCCTCCTATTTCTTATTTTTCATAAGCATTTAAACTTTAAGTAATGTGCCAACAGAAAGTTCCAACTGTCTGTTTGTTTTAATTTGAATTCTTGTCAACGTAGTTATTAAATCAGAGCTAATATCGATACAAATGTTTAATGTAAATTCTTGTGATAGTTTCAATAAAAGGTCTATTTTTTGGTAGACCAACATAAATTGAAGTCTAAGCGTGAAATTACATTTCTGGCTAATCACATCGTTAGATTTGTTGATTTATTCTGAAAAAGTTGAGACCCCGTGAACTTGGTGGCAAGTTTGTGCAGATAAAAGTCTGCTCATACCTGCACGTCTAAACTATAGGTAAGTCAGTAAACTGACTAATAACTCCTATATTGTTACATATTGGT